>JAFVLL020000349.1:0-13296 GCA_021397915.2 Tor tambroides
TCTCCCTCCGTTTTGGTCCTTCCTAAGATTTTCTTCCCTCTGACTCAACTGAGCGGAGCTCTCCTCTGCACCGCTATTATTTTCACTAAAATATATGAAAATTTATGCAAATGAAAATCAGCACTAACTGTTCGTCTCTTGTTATACTTGGGGATTTTTCCCTCTCTACTTGCACAGAAAACAAATGATCTCCCCAGCAGGGAACACAGGGACCTTGTTACATAAACAAATAAATAATAAACAGCCTACTTTTCAGATAAAAACATTAAACTTCAAAAGTTGAAGGCTTGAACATTTGAAATTGCTTTGACTCCTCAGAGTGAGTGAATCCCTTTCCTCATACTGGCTATCACGTTTCTTATGGCCGCACGAGACTTTCTTTGAAAGCGAGCAGTATGAAATGCATAGCAGTAATTTAGACCAAAATCTGCTGGAAATTAATGAATAGACAGCCCCGTGGCGGTGGCCCTACTTTGCTATTCAATGTAAACAAATCCACGAGGTTCTCTCGGTTTTTGAGTCTGATCCAAATGAAATCTTCTGGGAAGGGGAGTGCGTATAGTCCTCTCTTGGGTTTTCTACAAAACCTGATTCAGTGTTATTATACCCAATACACCGATACTAAATGAAATCTAAAATAAGCTCTTCTGTCACAATGGCTTTTGGAGTGATTATTGGTGTAAATGGTGCATTGGTTTATGTAGGCTATGGTTTGCCTGTCTTTATTATGATATGTAGGCTATTATTCTAGCAATAGTTCATAAATAAGGAGATCCTTTGACACCAAGTGTCACATCTCTCTTGTATATCCTACTGAAGCTGGGGGGACCGTATGTCAATCACCCCAAATTTTCTTTGGACTTGCACTTTTATTTATACCAATGGGTGAATCCATATGTTGTAGGGGTCTGATGATAACGTCTAAACAATTCAGTGCGAAATTTGAAAAGGAATGTCGTATTTGCCCTATCGACAGTCGATCTTGGTCGTTAAATTAAAAGACGTTTCTTCCAAATCCCCAAAGGACTGCCCAGTTTGCCTTCGTTTTGGTTGCCACTTTCTCCCAATGCCTTTCTTGTGTTGAGTTGCCTTGCACTCTCTGTTTCCGTTTGGAAGCATCGCACAGTCATCTCCTTAACTCTTGAGAGGCCGACGTTTCAGAAAAATTAGTAGGCTAGTAGTCAATAGTAGTGACGCAATACGATGTTTATTGCGTCAATATTTTTATATTGTTTTGCTCAGTTAAGTTTAAAAATTGCAACAGACAAAGCTGGAAGAGAAACTCTATTTTAGACCTCCTTGTCAATAAGAGTGAAAGCGTTGTAAACAGAGACCCCATGCAGCCAGTGCGATTTCAGGGCTTTTCAAAAGACCTACTTCGAAATTTCAGTTACAACAAGATCAGTTGTATTTGTTAGAGGTCACTGTTCATCACTCTTATCTAAATTCAACCGAAGGCTTAGTAATAGAACTAGTTGTTATTTTATTACGGCCCTGAGAAAAAGCCCACTAACAATCACATTGTCTTGTCAATGATTCACCAAAATAATTCACGAAAACTATGGGAAATTGTACTTAAATTGGGATTTATTCATATATTTCCACATTCTTTAGAGTTTTCAGTCATTTATCTTGATTTATTTATTTAAATTCAAAAGCAGCCAATTGGAATAGCCGGAAGGGGGGTCTAAGTGCCTGAAGCGAGTTCTCTAGACCTGTCAATCTGGCCGGTGCTATCCAATCAACGAGAGCCGTACACCCGACTTCCTTGCATTTGGGGAAAAGACGTGGACGATGTACGCAGCACAGGGTAAACACTCGTGTGTCCTCGAGCTCTGAGGGAGGGACGGAGCTAACTGTCAGAGAGAGAGAGAGAGAGAGAGGGAGAGGAGAGAGAACAAGCGAATGAGAAAGAAGGCATGCAACACTGCTTTGCACTGTAATACTGGATTGTACTTCAACTGGAGCGGTTTGGCAGGTTTAAACACATCAAAACAGAACAAAGAGACAGACTTTACAGCATAAAAGAATCTGCAAAAGAAAAGAAATAAAGGGACGGAGCAAGTGAAATCGCTGCGGCTAAATAACAAAAGAATTGAGGAAGAACCACGTTTAATATTTTTCCACTCGGTAACGGAACATACGTTTGGACTTATTATTTTTAAGGGCATATTACAACTTCGTCAAGAGCCAGAAGTTTCTTGCGGGACAAAGTTTTGAAACATTTTTTAAATCTTTCATTTGCTTTGGTTTTTCTTTGTTTTCAGACTATTTAAAAAGAAAATATAGATCGAAGGACTGTTTGACTTCCGAGGGTTTTTCGACGCTGACATAAAAGTGGAATTTATCGTTTCAGTCATTCATATGTTCGAAATATATGAATGCACAAATTATTCAAGAGACGGATTTCGTCCTCTCGCCTACCATATCTTTCTCTTTGCTTTTTGTTGATGGTGTTTGCCAAAACACAAGACAGACTTTTAAAGTTTGAATAATTCATGAGATATAATTTGCCTGCATTAAAAAAGTTTCTGCAAAAGGGAGGGGGTGATCAGCAAACATATTCATAAGGTTAGCGGAATGGCCACAGCGGCTTCCAACCCTTATCTACCCAGCAGTAGTATATTATCGTCCGGCTCGATCGTGCACTCGGACTCCGGAGGTGGGATGCAGCAGGGCAGTGCTGCGGTAACCTCAGTGTCCGGTGGGTACAGAGGAGACCCAGCGGTTAAAATGGTACAAAGCGATTTCATGCAGGGCGCAATGGCAGCGAGCAACGGGGGACATATGCTGAGCCACGCTCACCAGTGGGTGACGTCCTTGCCTCACGCTGCAGCGGCGGCTGCAGCTGCCGCAGTGGCCGCAGCTGAAGCCGGATCGCCTTGGTCGTCTAGTCCCGTTGGAATGACAGGCAGTCCGCAGCAGCAGCAGGACGTGAAAAATAACTCGGGGAGAGACGATTTGCACTCTGGGACTGCGCTGCATCACAGGCCCCCACATTTAGGTCCCCACCAGACTCACGCGGGCGCCTGGGGTAGCACGACCGCTGCCCACATCCCTTCTCTATCTGGGAGCCAACAGCAGCAGCAGTCCCTCATATACTCGCAGCCTGGAGGCTTCACGGTGAACGGCATGCTCAGTCCGCCGGGCAGCCAGAGCTTGGTACACCCGGGTCTGGTGCGTGGCGACACCCCGGAGCTCGATCATGGCAGCCACCACCACCACCATCACCACCAGCATCAGCATCACCAGCAAGCACACCACGGAGTGAACAGCCACGACCCGCACTCCGACGAGGACACGCCGACGTCGGACGACTTAGAGCACTTTGCCAAGCAGTTCAAACAGCGCCGGATCAAGCTGGGCTTCACGCAAGCGGACGTGGGCTTGGCGTTGGGCACTCTGTACGGGAACGTCTTCTCGCAGACCACAATCTGTCGCTTCGAAGCTCTCCAGCTCAGCTTTAAGAACATGTGCAAGCTGAAGCCGTTGCTTAACAAATGGCTGGAGGAGGCAGACTCCTCCACGGGCAGCCCCACCAGCATCGACAAAATAGCAGCTCAAGGCAGGAAGCGAAAGAAGCGCACCTCCATCGAAGTGAGCGTCAAAGGTGCGTTGGAGAGTCACTTCTTGAAATGTCCCAAGCCTTCGGCCCAGGAGATAACCTCTCTGGCGGACAACCTACAGCTGGAGAAGGAGGTGGTGAGAGTTTGGTTTTGCAATCGGAGACAGAAAGAGAAAAGGATGACGCCCCCAGGAGTGCCGCAGACGCCGGAGGATGTATATTCTCAGGTCGGCAATGTGAGTGCAGATACACCGCCCCCCTCCATGGACTGCAAACGAATGTTCAGTGAGACGTAGAACAGCATACAAGACTAAAAATATTTTATATATGACTAATCTGATAAAACACAGACTATCATCAAGATAGCAAAACATTTTGATACTGTGATTGTGAGGGAATATTGAGACTGCAGATGTGTTATATATTTTTTTCACAAGAAAAAAAAAATCACCCCTCTTCCTTCCCAACCCTAAACCGCCCGCTAATCTTCTTCCAGGCCCTTAAATGTCTTAACCTAAAAGGTTGTGTCTGCTCTTTCTTTCAGGGACATTTTTTAGTAGATTACTTAAAAGATGCAAGTTTAACTGGGCCGAGCGAACCGGGCGACCAGAGGGTGACAACTACAAGTTCGTTCCACCAGGTAATATTGGCGCATTAACTTCAACTGAAAAATAACAGAAATTAGCAATGAACAACAAAATCTTTGCCCCCCTACCCTGTTGTACCAATGTCTTGTTTGAGAGGCAAAAGACGCAGGCAATTGTGTGTTGTTATGGGACATTAAACCTCAAACAAAGGGATGAAATTCAACTGAAACAATGCGAAGAACAGTGGCATCCACGAAGCTTCCATCCAACTTGGCAGAGAAGACTGCATGGTTTGATATTATCCAAAAATATGGAATGGATTTTTTTTTCTTCTGGCTTTCCAATCCTTACAAAAACAACAAAAGACTGCCCTCAGTTTCTGATCTCCAAGATCACATCTTTTGATTTTTTTTTCTTCTTTTTTTAATGTAAAGAACTGAATCTTACGTGGATTTTTGAGGACAAATTTAAATCAAAGATGACTTTTGAAAAGACTGAATATTCCGCAGCTGCACCTCTTTGAAAATCTTCTGTGCGAACATCCGTTGCCAAGTGGGCCAGAGCTGGTGCTGTGGATGTTTTCATGTGCTGCCATTTCCAAGCAGTATTCTTTGGTAGGTTTGAATAAACAAGACTATGTAAAGCCGGCAATATAGATTCATTAGATCAGATGCTGATCGGAATTATTTACTTAATATTTTTCATTAAAATGCTTTGTTTTAATATTTTATTCGGGATACATACGAACTATTCCAAACAGTTATTTATTTCCCCCAGACTTGTGTAAAATGTTTTTCCCTGTTTTCGTTGTTGACCTCATTTGTTTTGTTTAATTTTGTATTCTCATTTTTAAAAGAGCACAAATCTACACGAGCTGACTTTGACAGTAGGTAATAAGGGTATATTTTGATGTGATGATTTGATTGTAATTTAATTTCAGTAGTGTAAGAGATGATCGAGAACAATAAATTTGTTAGAATGAAACAAAATTGTGTGTTGTGCCTAAGATCGTAGCTGTTTCTAATTTTTTTTAGGATGCTCTTTGAGCAATATTTAGCCAAATGCATTTTAAAATGATGACTGCTGAATATTAATAGCTTCATGTTATGACATGGAGAATAGAAATAACACTCTAAAACTAAACCTTTCTATTCTTATGCCAACAATATAGAGATGTCTGATTAAAAATACAGCCGTCATATAAACATTTCACACAATGCGTTTTTCTAAAATAAATAAATAAATAACAATAGATCAGTGTTACGTGGCAGTCGTTTAGGCCTCGACAGAAAGCACTAACGGGAGTTTTGCATTTTTAGAACTTTTAGAATTTCTATTAAGCTAACTCACCTCTTAGACAAAGCAGCAAAAGTGTCACCGCTGTAAATTACTTCAGTGTACAACCATTTTGTTAGCAGGATGAAATGTGTCTCTGTGACAAGTAATAGAGAGAGCAACGTTCAGTAAATCTCACGAGAGAAAGCACAGAAAAGTTGATCGCTTGTGGAGGTGGAGTGTTTACAGTGTCACGCGCTTTTGTGTAGTGTAGGCTACCTGTTTTATAGCATTCACGCCAACTGTCAAATCCACATGCCTTCCATCAACCCGACCATCATGTTTTATGGACATATTTTTTATTTAGTGTTACACTGGTCTGCTTTTTGCAAACACCCTACATCTATTTATCTATCTATCTATCTATCATGTAAAATACTGCTAAATAATCACTTTTTAAATAATAAGTAGTCCTGGTACATGACCCTGAAAACTAAAACACGTGTTTACGGACATTTTGCATATGCATGCCTTTTTATTGCATTTTTAGCATTCGAACAGCCGAGGTGTTTAGCAATAGCAAAATATTATAACATTTAGTTTATATTTTTCTCAACAACTGAATTTCTCAATTTCTCTCTGAATTTTGCGCCTGATTCATGCATAGTGTGATGACCTAAATATGGAATTATTTTTATTACTTATTTTTTATATTTTATTAGCCTATTTTATTTTATATTTCTTCAGTCTCGCAAACATCTTATGCCAATTTTCTGATTTGCTTATTAAAATAAGCCAGACTACTTGATCTCAGCGGATTGCCAATGCCCCCAAGATTATATACAAACAGGCCTGTATATAGCTAATATAATTCATGCTGTAAACTTTAGACGGTATAAACATGTCATAAAATGATTTTATGTTATATTCCTAACATTATTCATGTAAGCTTAATTATATTGGGTATGAAATTATTCTGAGCTAGGCCTCATAAATAAAACGAAGTGTTTTGTAAGCGGGCGAAAACGACAGTGTGATCCCTTCAACTTTTTCTTGGGATGACTATTCAGCAAAACGCGCAATTCCCTCTCTCTAAGATTTAAATTTCGCGGATGAATTCCCATACACTAGTTGCTTAGCAACTAAATTCAATCAATGTTATAGAAGTATGCATCCCTTCTCTTTGTCCCCAATAATAAGAGTGCCAGTCTGACATTCAGACTGATTTTGTGCGACCCGAGTTAAAGAAATGCTGTCATTGAGAAGTAGGCTAAATTAATTCATAATTAAAATGTAGACATTTTGAGGGGGAAAAAATCAGCTAATGTGAGAAATTTCAGCTAATGTGTATCATTGCTTCATGAAGATTCAGATATCGCGTTGTTTATCAGTATTATTTATTAAAAACATTTTAGGTTTAAAGGAAAATGTCTGGACAAAAATCCTTTGTGGTCTGTCTTCAGCATAATTTTGTTGTCCAGTGACCCTGTTTTTCTTTCGGGGATTAGCATGGCATAAATATAGAAAATAATATTTTAATTTACTGATTTACTGAAATTTAGCTTTGCAGGGAGGCCTGGAATATGTTAAGCAAGCTCATGCCAAACTGCACTAAACTCCATAGTACTGTCACATGACTTTCGACCCACGTGCTCAGATGTATCCACTGCTGATAAAATATAGCAAAGAACCACTACGATTAGAAAACGATAGATACGATAAAAAGATACGATTTCTTTCTTTCTTTCTTTCTTTCTTTCTTTCTTTGAATCCTTTTTTTTTGTAACTCAGTGTGCGGACCGTTCTACCGCAAAAAAAAAAAAAAAAAAAAAAAAAAAAAATTTGCTAAACTACGGATTTTTAAAAGCAGCCCAAATTATTATTAGCGTTTTGTAAGTATGAGAGTCTTTCATAAATAATCGAGCAGTTCTCGTGCACGTGCAGTCACTTACATTTTTTCTACCTCCACGTTTTAGCCCAAATAACATTTATTTCATTCCATTTATGCTTTCTTGCCAAACCTTCCTATTAAACAAACTTAAAATTGTGTCACTGTCAAATAACCTATCAAACAGAGTGTTAACACTAAACCTGAAGTAGGCTACAGGTAACTGTAATAGGCTATTTGTAACAGTAATATAACGTTACACGGTACTTTTGGAAAGACGATTCAACCTGACCAGTTGTAAAGTAATAATAATAATAATTATAATAATAATAATAATAAGAGCCTAGTAATAATAATAATAATAATACAGAGTGGATGACATCGCGCTGGGAATCCAGCTACTAGCCTATCATTTATATATATAGCCTATATATTTTTTAGACCTACTTGAATTTTCTAAATAATATTCATAAAGGTTTGCCAATTTGGGGCCAAAATTACTTGTCACTAGATTTTTTAACGAGTAATTTTAAACAGGATATCAGACTGATAGACACCCACTAATTTAAGCTATTTATGTGCTATAAGCAATTTATAATGTGTAAACGAAATTCCACTTTGAACATCGCATTAAATGCAACAATAACAAGATATTTTATACAGAATGAATAACGTGGTCTCTTAACTGAACAAACGAACACAAACACTTGTTTTTGATCAATGTCAAAAAAGGTAGGCTAGTGTTAATGTAATCGATGAGGTTTCCACACTTGATTGTTTACAATCTATTTTTAGACGAACAGAAATAGGCCAGACTGTTCGCGTTTTTTTTTTTTTAGCTTAGATGTTTCTTTTTGTCTCTTAACCCCTCGTGCTGTGCACATACATAATGCTCTTACATGGGACATTTCTCAGTAGGGAGACGTCCTCCAGACCGCCTTTGTTAATCCATGTTCTATTGTCATTATGTTGGTAATAAGCAGTAAGTAGAAATGGTTCTAACCTTTAAACATCTGTATTGTTTTAACTCAAAATCACTGCATTTGGGTATTCTTGGCAGAATGCTTGGTTTTTTATATTCGTCATTCTTCACAGTTTATTTATAAATAAGGTTCTGTCAAATTATAGAATTATTAGGCTATTTGCCTTTGAAATGTTTTACTC
Source organism: Tor tambroides (assembly GCA_021397915.2). Taxonomy (NCBI): domain Eukaryota; kingdom Metazoa; phylum Chordata; class Actinopteri; order Cypriniformes; family Cyprinidae; genus Tor; species Tor tambroides. The sequence continues at coordinate 8,480 of JAFVLL020000349.1, forward strand.
CTTATATAGACCTATCTGAATTAGCTTTTAAACTATTTATTTAGTTATTAAAAAGTTTTTGCTTCTCAAAATAGTCGACCACTTAACTCGAGGAAAAGTTAGTTACGCGCACGTGGTGTTTTATAGATTTATGAATTCTGCATATTAATGCATTTTTATTGTTTTAATTTACATATATCAATTGTCCATACTCAGTACACATATTGAAAATATTAAAACAGAAAAAAGTAACGATAATAATAACAAGCCAACTCGGTTATTAAACAATAGTATCATATTTGCTGTATTTGTTGAAACTATATTCGAGTTAAAACATAAAAATATAAAATCAAAAAACAGGTTCCAGAGCACACAGACTTTGTCTCTGTACATGCAGTACATAAACTTCAGCTGCCGCAGCGTGTCATAAGTAAGGGCCCTCAGAACTCCATGGAAGTCCCCAGTTGTGCTGTCTGGAGGACCCGCCACTCCCAGTCACTCTCTCCCTCTGGAGACACACTGTAAACGCCGTTCATGTTCAACGGGCGCAGGTGCTACTCCCCTCTGCAAACCAGAGATTACATTTCCATCACATGCCTCCTGAAGTCATGTGAAACAATAACCAGACACATTTACGCAATTCTCAAGCCACACTAGGCCACGTATGTGGTGTCTTTATTGTTAAGTCACAACATTTGTACCAGACATATAGGCTATATTTACACTTCATTCGCCTATTTTATTATCTTATACTTCCTATACTATCCAGCTCTTTCTATATTGTTGTTTATCTGTGATTATTAGATCAGTTTAGTATTATTAAGCAGTTGCCTACTGTTTTCCTCTTCGCTGTACGATTTGCATTACTGCATGGTGTCTCATTGAGATCCCAGCCTCTTTAGACAGAGAATTGTGCAGACTTAGCTGCTGTCACTTGGGTCCCGGGTGGTGTCTAATGAGTTCTTACGTGCTGAGTGCCACTACCGTAAAGTAGTGTATACTTTTATACCCCAAACAAATAGGCTACGTAAATAAATAAGTAGCTTTTATTCATACCTAACACGGCAACATTCAAAAATTGTAGTGAGACTGGACCATTCGGACCACTGGTGAAACTGATCGCTCCGGATCATATGCCCAAGCGGTATGCAGTGCGCGCTGGGCACCGCGTGCCCTCCGCCGCTCTTGAGCGCGAGAATAGAACTTAATGAAATATGTATGCAGAGTGACGTGACGTGTGGAGTTTCCTTTCTATAGAATGAGAAGTTCAAGTCTCTGTGCTTTGAGGGACAGACAAGGAGACGGACAGGTGAGGCAAAGGGCCACTGAACTAGGGTTGAGTGTATTTTAATTAAAATAACCTTAGACCAGTTCATAAACTTTTTGGTGGCATATAAAAGGATAAAACTAAAAGGTTTTTCATAGATACGGTAAGAATATATAGCCTAGTAAGAAAACATAAAGAGTCTTTATTGTAACCTGTTTGTTTGTTTGTTTTTTAATTCCCATTTTTACGATGTTATGGCTAAACTACATTTATATAAAAGTAGCTAGTTTGTTGCTTTGCAAACTAAATTTAATATACTTACATTTAATTTAATTTAATTTAATTTAATTTAATTTAATTTAATTAGCAATTGGCCAGAATGTGTTTCTTCTTACAATGACATAATTTTGGGTTCAAATTATTTGTAGGCTACCTATTTTTTTTTTTTAAGTAAAATATTTTTATTCAAAAGCAGTAAAAGTAGAAGTAGTATAGTTGTAGTAGTAGCAATAAGAAATAATAATAATATGCGCAATTACATTATATGTTAACTGATTATACAAAGCACAAGGCGTTTTTGTTGTCCGTCCAGTTATTTAGGCTTGCTTATATTAATAGCCTATACTTGAGCCAAAATAGTCAAGAAATATCTATGATGTTGGGAAAAGATTTTTGTGGGTTGACTACTAACACGAAGGAAGTCCCGTCTTTTTCAAGTCACTGCATCCTTGTAAGCTCAACAACACACACAGCTCCACAGTCTACTACTACGCAACTGGACCGAATACTTCCATGGCCCAACAGCGCCATCTGCCGTTTTGCACAAAGGCGTTGTATCACTGTTATTCACAAAGATGAACCAGTTGTTTTTTACATGTAGCCTAAATTATGCATAAGGATTTATATACTACTTTTGTTAGTAAAATTGCACTTATTTTATTAGGCGGATAATATAGTAGAAAATGGATACATTTTCATATTAGGCCTAATATGTTGCCATTTTTCCCCAAAGTTTTTTTCAAGTTCAATTCTTGAGAGTGACACTTTACATAAAGTTGCCACTAAACTATTAGTAGGCTACTACAATTTTTACGGTCTAAACCAAAGTCAAGAGACCTACTTTCGACTGTAGCCTACATTTTATTCGATCACCTGGTAACCTATCGAAAATTCAACTGATCGTGGCTGATTTACCGAAAGAGGACGTTAGTACAGCTTAAATTGTCCTTAATCTGTAAGGCACGTTTCTCAAAATTACAGTTATTTTAGTAGTTGTAGTAAAAGCGCTCGTAAATTAACGAAAGCCCCGGGCCACTCATAAGTCCATTACGTGCAACTTTATTGGCTCTTTCCGCTTGCTTTCATAGTTTATCGGAGAGAAATAGTGCATTCATGTTAATGCATATTTTTACAAAGTCTCTGAACATTATAACAGTGAATGAATGAATGAATGAATGAGTAGCCTAAGTGCTAAAATCGCCTTTAGTAACGTGCATACTTCCTGACATTATTATGGAACTTCAGACAGGCTTGCTTTGAAAAACAACTTAGCCTAGAGGGATAATATTTTCTTAATATAATAATATTAATTTCATGCAACATTTTGTAGACTTACATAATTAAGTACATTCACTTAACTTTTAAGGTCTTCTTAACAAGATAACAAGCATTGCTCATGTTTGGTAGTATTTATGCATTCTTTTTAAGTTTTAAAGAACCTTTAAAGAAACACCATCAAGAAACTGTCTACTATATCACCTTGACAGAACATAATCTTGTAATTTTAAGCTATTGTTGGATGCAGAGATTCAGAGAACTGTATATGCATATGCAACTGAAAGAATGTAAATTGTAGCCTATATGTATCATATCAAATGTTGATCTATTGAACTGTATTTCTTAAAGTGCATAAAACAGCTGTGAGATATACAAACATAGTAAAATTATAATAATGTAAATTTTGGTGAGAAATCTTTGGTGGATTTTGGGAAGGTTATTTATAATGTATTTTTATTATCTACCTATAAATGTTTAGTACTGACATACTGACATTTAATTAATATTCACCTTGAAATGGGTGAGCATATTTCAACAAGCAAATCAGAATCAGCATTATACATCATCATTTTGTATTTGGGATTAAAAACATTTTTACAACATTCTCTAATCAATCAATATAATTGTGGCCGGTTATTAGTATATATTATTTGCTTGCAAAATGTACAAAAAATTGCTTGTTTTTTAACAAGTTTTGCAAGAAGCCTTCATCCAAGCCATGAGATTTGTTCTGTCCAAAATACAGAGAGTAATTTACTAATATTAACAATATTAGGGCTTATGGGAAATGTTGTTAGTTTATTGCAGTTTTCAGTGCTAAAGTGCTTCTCAATTACACGATGTAACTTTGTATTTGTTCCCAAGTCTCCGGTTTTGAGGATCTCTGTGCTTCGCAGCCCCCTCCCAGACTGAGGATAATTGGAGTTCCATTAATCACTCAAATCCATGGCTTCCACATGCCGTCTGATCCCAAATGTTAAGTTGCCACGCTCTTGTTTGAGAGGAATAAATTTAGCCTGGATCAGGATGGATGGTGGTGGAGATGTTGGGGGGATCGATGGTCCTCAGGGGTCTGGTGACATCTCCAGCCACACGCCTGCCTTTGCGTCATGGCGTTCCGCCAACTGAGGTCAGCTATCCCAGCAGGCCAATCTCTTCGGCAGCAGTTACCAAGGTGACAGCATGTCAGAGCTTTGGCTGCTTGGTGCAGGCTTGTAGGGAGCTGATGCATCACCTCCTTGATGGATTTGCCAATAGTGCTTAGGCCAGGAGGGGCAGCAGCCCGCATGACACCCACTGTCCCAAAACACACGCATGCAAGCGCCATCCTATCCAGAGATCACCCCTTGGTTTGGATAGGCACGTGCTTTCCTATACCTCCACTGATTAAGCAAAGTATCAGCGGCTCTTGGACAAGAAGGAAAATGGAATTACAGTATCCTCAGAGGCCCCAGGAGGGGGACAGCGGAGCTGGAAGAGGGGCTGTTGGGTTCAATGTCTCATTAACCAGGTAGGGATTTAGAGCATAGAGCATCTGAGCCGTCTTTAGCTCAGAGAGTTGCAAAGTAACCATTTATAGGTTTCAGGGTTTAATAGATTACTAATAATTGGACCCACATATCCAAGGTTAGGTATTACTGCCTGAAGCCAATAAATAGATCACTGTGAATGGATACAACAGCTCTTTTGCTTAAACAGAGATCAGCAATGCAGCACTGGAAAATCTTTTCCAGATAAGAACAGTAAGTGTGAGAGAGTGAGTGAAAGTTGGTTTGCATGCATGTGCAGCAAGTTCAGTGGGTTTTCTACAATAAAACAGAAGATGCAATAATTGACTGCTTCAATCTCAAGACAAAACAGTCTTGTTGTGAAAGAAAGTTGTCCGTAGCTTAAATGGCTTCTGTAACTCTTTTGAGAAGGGGAGATGAGGATAAAAGGCTCAAAGGTGCTCTACAGCAGCCCTCATTAGGACAACTCCAGGTGTGGGAGAGTTAACACCTGGTCACTCATTCAC
>JAFVLL020000350.1:0-7500 GCA_021397915.2 Tor tambroides
ACCTACACGTGTTCTACGCTCCTCTGAAGCTGGTCTTTTAACTGTTCAATCAACTCGGCTTAAAACTATGGGTGATCGGGCTTTCTCTTCATTGGTTTTAGGTGATTTATGTGATTTCTTTGTGTTTTATTATATTGGCCTTGTATTGTTTTATTTGTTCTTACTGCCTGTACTTTTGTATCTTTTTTACTTCATATTTGTATTTGTATGGAAAGCGCTTTGAGATGCTACTTTTAATGGCGCTATATAAAATAAAGTTTATTATTATTATTATTATACTAACCAACAAATCTAACAACACCAAAACACCAGCCAACATCTAACCAATAACAGTAACAAAACTAACACCAACACCACCATTTAACCAACAACATCAACCAACAATACTAACCAACACCAAAAACACTAACAATTAACCAACAACTCCAACCAACAAATAACCGACAAAACTAACCACTAACACCAACCAACATCTAACCAGCAATGCCAGCAACACTAACAAAACTAACCAACTACACCAACAATTAACCAACAATAATAACAAAACTTACCAACAGCACCAACAATTAACCAACAACACTAACCAACACCACCAACCCCACATATTGTGGGGTTAACTATTATGTAATCAACTGATGTATTGTTGTGTTCAAAGCCTGACCGTTCAAGCCTTGTCCTGAAATCATTATGCTGCTGAACTGACTGAAGTTGTGTTGCTTTAATATTCAGTGTTAATTTATTATTTGAGGTCATTATAAAAAATATTGATATTGTGTGTGCAATGCATATGCATAAATTGTGTTTTTTAGTTTCATCTAATTATTCAGTTGCTGTTGTGCAAAATAGAAAATGATGCAAATGGAAAAACTGTGAATGATCCATTACATTGGTTGATTTCCAGCATTTTTCTGAGACCACCTGTAGTTGATGGAGAGTGTCAGACGTCTGTAAGCGTCTGATGGTTTGTTATAATGTCTTTCATGACGTCTGAGGAGCAGACAGCAGGCTACAGAGCTCTTATTATTAGTGTTCTTGTGTAAGTCAGGGTCACGTCTGCTAATGCGTCACGCTGAGCGGCTAGGCCTCGGGCTCACGCTTTAATGAATCCTGGGTTTGCTGTTTCATTCCGTCAATTTCACAAACCAACATGTGCACATTTTAATGACTTCGACCTTTGCGTTTTGAAGATTGGGGCTGAATTTATTTAATGAGTGACCGCGGAGTCTTAGAGCGAGTCGTGGTCAAACTAAACAGTGTCTGAGAAACAGCAGCGGTGTGTTAAACTACAGCTGTGATTTACTGCGGAGCGAACAGATCACCATAAAAGAGGTCAGGGCAAAATGACGTGCATTATCTGCGATTCACATGATGTTAAACGTGTCTCATCCAATCAGAATTAGAAGCATGAGCGCAGGAAGTGAGGGATTTCCCGTTATTGAGTGGCAGGTGCGGCGTGATCTGGCTCGATTTCCCAGAGTGCTTCACTGCAGCGCCGCGAATGGATCTGAATTAAAGTGGATTTAATGGAGTCGGGCAACAGAGGAGATGGCTTTATAACGCTTATTATCAATCCTGCTTTATAATGAGCTGAATTACTACCCTGATGGTGAAAGATTAGAGAGATTTAGAGTCAGCTGCAGAGAGAGAGAGAGACGGGCATCTGAGGGGGCGTCACATTGATGGCTGAGAGGAAAAAAGAAGGGCTGGAAGTCTAACGTGGCATTCATGCGTCTCAGAAAGAAGACTTCCAGACATCAATATACTGTTGAACGAAATGCTGCAGAGCAAAGATTGTGTAACAGTCAGATTCAGAGAACATCTGCTTTATTTGTGCTGCACTGATGTTCAGATCTGGTTATACTGTCAAACTAACCATCAGCGTACAAGATAAATCTTCTGTTCTGAGAACGCCATTTAGTTAAGAACAAATTATTTCTGAATGTTCTGTGAATTGTTAATGTTTTAAAAACATTTTTCTTGGTTATAATGTTATAACATTGGTGATTGAACGTTAAGGGAATATTCCATTTTTGCAACATTACCGGAATGTTACATCATGTTCCCTGAACGTTCTGAAAAAGTGGTAACATTTAAATAATGTTAGATGAATGTTACATCCACAAATGATGTAGAGATGTTTTTGTGCTAACGTTTTCAGAACATTTTGAAAGACCAGATAACTTTAAACAAAAGTTCTATTAACATTACTGGGAGAATGTTTGTTCATAACATTGAGAGAACCTTTCCTGAACGTTCATGTTAGCTGGGGACTCCTGGTACAGGCGTGCAGATTTTGTCAGTGCGTTACTCTGAAGCTTTGGCTTTGGTTTGCAGTGGTTCTTGTGTTTGTTTGTGTGCTGTCAGGCGGAGATTAGCGGTTAGCAGAGCTAGCCTGCGGTCTGGGCGTCTGCGTTTGCTCTGACGTGACAGATGTGTGATGTGGCAGCGTGAAGAATTACTCCAGCACTCCCTCGCTCTGCCCACACTATTACAGGCCTGGACGGAGCCGTGGTGTTCACTGGGCTCAGAAAGCTGCGGAGAACAGCGAACATTTGATTTATGACACAGAGCTGCGGTGAGGAATCGAGCAGAACGCACGTTTAACAGTGAAGACAGCCACATGTGAGGATGGAGCAGTGACACGCCAGAGAACGGTCGCAGATCATGTCAGTTTCACTGCTCAAACTCAATTCAGCTTCTTTAGTTTTTTCCTCATGATGTAATTATTTTGTTTTATTCCTAAAATGGTGATATTATTGAGGGATTCTGATGAGTAAGATGAATTTTCCTGTCCCTTTCATACTTAAAATAATAATGTATTACTCTGTATATTAAAGTAATTATGAATTAATGACCAATAATAGAATACTTAACGATTGCGTAAAATATACATGAACTATACTGTGTATAGCTGCTTTAAACAGTATGCATTGTGAAAAGAATAATAAAGAAAAAATTAATAGTAATAAATAATATTTATAATAATAGTAGTAGTAGTATAAAAATGCATATGCAGTGCTGGGTAGTTTACTTACAAATTGTAGTCAGTTAATGATTGCTAATTACATGATGAAAGTTGTATTGTAGTCAGTGATGTGATTTAGAATATTCATTTTAGGTAATGTATTCTGACTAACTTTGGATTAGTTTTAGATTATGTATGGCCTGATTTATGGCCTAAATTTTTATATTTGAAATATTTTGTTGACCTGCATGCAAATGTGACCATTAACTGACATCACAGAAATGTGAACAAGCAAATATATCATTAAATGATTGAAATATTAACTTTCAATTTCAGGGGGGCTTGAAGTAAATATTTTAAGTCAAAGGGTTTGACTGACAAAAAGTTGCGGGTTCTCTGTATCATAATTTCAAATAATATGTAATTATATAATACATGCAATCTAAATGATTATGAGCATTTTAAAATGTAATCTAATTTAATCACAAGTATTACGTTTTTGGAATCTGATTATGTAATCCAGATTACATGTAATCAGTTACTAACCAGCACTGTCCATATGTATAGACTGATTTTTATTAGGATTAATTATATTAATTATACACTTTTATTGTGTCTCTGTAATGATTTTTTCTTCGTTTTTAAGAGGTAACTGTCTTTATTTTGGGCGTTTCTCCTTTCTCTCTGCTCAGCTTCATTACGTGTCGTTACCAAATCTCTGTTCTATTTTAATTCTGAAATAATCCAATTCTGGGACCGCATCACACACTATCAGATCAGTGATCAGATCTTTATTCAGGGATACGTGATAAATGTTTTAACATAGATGAAATGTTTTTCAGATGTTTAAAGGTTTCAGAAGTTTTTTGGATAGAAGAATCACCTTATCTGATGTGCTTTCACTTCATAGATGGTTTTCATAAAACAGGCTGTCTGTCTGTCTGTCTGTCAGTCAGTCAGTCCATCTATCTGTCTCTCTGTATCCGTCTGTCTGTCTCTGTATATGTGTCTGTTTGTCTGTGTCCGTCTGTCTCTGTCTGTCTGTCTGTCTCTCTCTCTCTGTCCATCCATCTGTCTGTCTGTCTGTCTGTCTCTCTGTCTGTCTCTATGTCTGTCCATCTGTCTGTCTGTCTGTCTGTCTGTCTGTCTCTCTGTCTGTCTCTATGTCTGTCCATCTGTCTGTCTGTCTGTCAGTCAGTCAGTCCATCTATCTGTCTCTCTGTATCCGTCTGTCTGTCTCTGTATATGTGTCTGTTTGTCTGTGTCCGTCTGTCTCTGTCTGTCTGTCTCTCTGTCTGTCTCTCTGTCTGTCCATCTGTCTGCCTGTCTGTCTCTCTGTCTGTCTCTATGTCTGTCCATCTGTCTGTCTCTCTGTCTGTCTCTATATCTGTCCATCTGTCTGTCTGTCTGTCAGTCAGTCAGTCCATCTATCTGTCTCTGTATCCGTCTGTCTGTCTCTGTATATGTGTCTGTTTGTCTGTGTCCATCTGTCTCTGTCTGTCTGTCTCTCTGTCTGTCTCTCAATTCAATTCAATTCAATTCAATTCAGCTTTATTAGCATGACTGTGTAACACAATGTTGCCAAAGCATTAACATATATATACCAACAACAACATAAATAACAACATAAATAATAATGATAAATAAAATCCATCTAAATCCATCTAAATAAATGAAGAGATAAAGTAAGTCAGTTTCATGTTAATCATGTTTAACATAACGTTGTGAATGGTTAATACATATTTTGCAGCTAGTGCAGCTGTGTTGTCATCTTCTCCAAATATGAAGGGCATTTTCTCAGTATCACTAAGTTCAGTAAATGATGAGATCAGGGCTCCAAATCTGGGGGAAAATGTTTCCCTCACATTGTGATATTTAGGACAAATCAGCAGAAAGTGTTTCTCATCCTCTATTTGCTGTAGATCACAGTGTCTACAGATCCTCTGCTCTTGCTCTGTCCATGTGTGTCTATGTCTTCCTCTCTCTATTTCGAAATCATGGTCACTTAATCAGTATTTGGAGAGGATTTGTCTTTCTTTTAATGGTTTAATTAATACATATTTGGCAAATTTAGTGGTTCTGTTTAGGGTTGAGTAGCATTGGAGTTTATTTTGAAGGTCAAAGTATATTTTCAGTGATTCGTCATGAGTGTCTTTTAGATTTTTGTCAATTTCTTTAATAATGGCTTTGGGGTTGAAGCTGTAGTCGGTGAGGAGCTGGGTTTGATGGACTAGCTGAAGAGCGAGTGTGTTTAGAGGATGAGATCCTGGTGAGGTTTCATTGACGAGGAGGGCTTTATATCGGACTGAATCAGGATCAGATTGATGGAGGTGATGCCAGAACTGAACACATCTCTTCTGGATCTCGATCTTAAGTGGGTATAAGCCTAATTCAGCTCTGCAGGCATCATTGGACGTACCTCTATGGACCCCTAAAATGTTTTTGATGATTTCTAGTTGTAGTTTTTCTATTGAAGTTTTATCCAAATTTTTAAAATTTATTACTGGTCCCCAAATTTCACTCCCGTACAGTAGAATTTGTTTAATGATTGCGTGATATAATTTAATCCATGTTTTAATTGGTAATTTTAATTGGCCAAACCGTGATTTTGAAGGCCTTCTCATTCAAGGCCTTCACAGGCAGACTGAAGCCCCCTGATGCAGAGATCTGGATGCCCAGGGAAGTGTAGCTGGTGCTGTGCTCCAGGACTGAACTGGTATCTGCTTCCCTGAGACCTGGCCTTCTTCTGGAACTCCATGACTCTGGTTTTGTCCAGGTTGACCATCAGAGCCCATTCCTCACAGTACTGTTCCAGCAGGGCCAGGCTGTGCTGGAGACCCTTGGCTGAACCAGGTCGTCCGCATACAGCAGGCGTTTGACTTCAGAGCGGTGCAGAGCGAGGCCCGGGATGCTGCCGGAGCGGTCCAGAGCTCAGCTCACGTTGATGATGTTAAACAGGGTTGGGCTCAGACTGCATCCCTGTCTCTACTCCACGACCCTGCTGGAAGAACGCAGTCCTGACATTCCCACTCTTTGACCGCACATTTACTGTTTTATACATGGATTGAATAATATTCAAATGTTTTTCCACCAATGCCAATTTGTAATAATTTGTATAGTAAACCATCATGCCAAATAGAGTCGTAAAGTTTCTTTTTTAAAATCAACAAAACATGTAAATATTTTTCTTTGCTTGCCCCTTTAGGGTTTTTGTTAATTAGAGGTGGAGAGAATAGATGTGGTCGGATGTACGTTGTTTGGGTAAAAAGCCAATTTGTGATTTATTTAGGACAAGTTGTGTCTGTAAGGAACGTCACTATGCGGTTGTTTATTATATTGCAGAAAAGCTTTGCTAGGTTACTGCCCACACAAATACCCCGGTAATTACTGGGAGCGACTTTATCTCCTGTTTTCTATCTAGGAGTGATCAGTCCTTCGGACCAGGTCTCAGGAAGTCACCAGAGGATAAAGACTGATTGAATAATTTGCCAGAGCTTGAATTAAGTAAGGGCTGCTGAGTTTCAGCATTTCATTACTGATGTTGTCTTGTCCACATGCCTTCTTTAATTTGAGGTTTTTAATGTGCTCTGTTATTTCTGCTGTTGTTATAATCATGTCCAGTGGGTTTTGGTAATTTTTGATTGTTTTCTGTAAATCTTCTAGTTTTCTCTTTGTGTTTGTTTGGGGCTGGTTGAGGTCTGGTTCTAGTGTTTGGTAAAGAGTTGTAAAGTAAGAGCTCCAGATTGAGCCGCACTGGAGAGATGGGTTTGATTTGGGGCTTTCAAATTTTTTAAAGAGATTCCAGAAATTGTTTTGGTCTATTGATTTATCAGTGTCATCGATTTTAAATTCATAATATTGATCTCTTTTGTTGCAGATGAGCTTTTTATAATTTTTCAAACAGCTGGAGTAGGCGAGCCGTAGCGTCTGATTGGGCGGTTCTTTATGCTTTTTGTTAGAAAGTCACCGAAGGTCTTTTCTGAGACAACTGCATTCATTATCAAACCACATATTCTTTTTTATTTTTTGTTTGCTTATTCTATGTTTGTTTGGGTGTTTAATGTTACATACAGTGGCCAAAGTTTGAAATATATAATTAAGATTGGATGTTGCTAAGTTTATTCCATTAATATCTGGAGTGAAATCTGTGGACATGAAGTCGTCCAGTATTTTCTCATGTTTTCTTTGAATTGTTCAGCATGAGACTGGTTCCAGCTGAGTTTTGGTTTTAAAGGGAACAGTTTTTCATGTTTGAGGGGAGGAGCACTGACCCGGTCACATGACTGTTTCAGGTAAAGCACTGTTTGGCAGTGGTCAGAGATGGGGAGTTGAGGTCTAACTATAAAGGCATTAATAAAATGTGGGTCAATGTCTGTAATTGAATAATCAACTACACTGGCTCCTAATCTGGAGCAATAGGTGAATCTACCTAAACTATCTCCTCTGGTTCTGCCATTAATGATGTATAGCCCTAAACCTTTACAAAGTTTTAACACTTGTTTTCCATTGGTGTTGACTAAACTATCATAGCTGTT
>JAFVLL020000350.1:12500-30510 GCA_021397915.2 Tor tambroides
TAATCTGACTCCAATTGTAGATGATTCTTTAATTTTCCATTTGTGAAACTCCTTTTACTCAGCCCTGTAGCAGCATTCGTACTGGCGTGTGCATTGTGTGGACAACAATAGGTTGAAATCCAACAATGGGTTCTGTTACTGTTGTCATCCAATGCACCGCCAGCACATGCTGTGTACAGGGGTCGAAACCTTGTTCGACCAGAGATTTTTTACGGCTGTAATATGCAATTGGGTGCAATTTCCCCCCATTTTCCCGAGCTAAGACTCCACTTAGCGTAATTTGAATGAGCGTCAACTTGAATATGAAAAGACTTTGAAGGGTTGGGCAAGCCGAGGGCAGGCGCGGAGCAGAGGCGTTGCTTCAAATTAGAAAAAGCCTCTTCGTGTTTATCAGTCCATTTAAGGACGTCATTTGGTTTTGTTTTCCGTTTCAGAAGCGAGTACAACGGCACTGCTGTATTTGCCAAATCAGGGATGAAGTCTCGCAGATAATTTGCTGTACCTAATACTTTTTGCAAAGCATTTAAAGTGTGAGGTCGGGGCAGCTCGGCAATGCGTTTTCTCCTATCGTCTGTTAGTACTTGGTAGCTTTGAGTAAGTGTGTACCCTAAGTAGTGTACTTCTTTTTGCGCAATCTGGGCTTTTTCTTTGTTCATTTTAAAGCCTGCTTTACCTAGCGTCTGTAACACTCTGTCAGCCAGCTGCAAGTGGTTCTCGAGTGATCATTCTGTGCCAATCAAAACATCATCTACATAGTGAACCACTTCGCCGGTCCCTAATAAGGGACTAAGCGCATCTGCAACTGCTCTGTGGAAGATGGCTGGGCTGTTATGAAGGCCCTGTGGCATTCGTTCCCATGTATACTGCAATTGATTAACAGTAAAGGCTAATTTCCATTGGTCCTCTCGTTTAACCTTAATGGACCAAAAGCCATTCTTAATGTCAAGAACTGTGAACCTTGAAGCATCTTCTAACCCTGAATGCTCCTTGTATGTCATACTAAATACTAAAATAATTTCAAAGAGTCAGCATACCTGGCAAATAGAGAAACACACGGCAATCGTGCGGGAAGTTCTGCTTACAGATGCTTCCTTGAATGTTTGGCCAATCCTCTTTAAATACTCAAATCAAAACAAAAACAATCATAAATTTAGCATAATAAAAGCTTCACAGGACTCAAGTTGAATCAACCAGACTTGATGCTCAAACAATACAATATAATATTTATTTTTAGTGCTTTTTAAAATAACTAGGGTTGGCCAAAGTGCTGAACAAAAATAAACTACAAGAAATACAAAAATGTATAAACAGATAGATAGATAGATAGATAGATAGATAGATAGATAGATAGAAAGAAAAAACAAATTTAAGATACCCATGTTTAAAATTGAATGCATTTATTGATACTTTTCATAAATTATTGCTCCAGGCAACACTGTTCACTAGTATTTACAAGTATCTTGATGTAAGGTGTGTGTTTATGTTGACTGGATTCAGACGCGGCTCGTCCAGTCAGAATGTCGACTGTGTTAACTGCTTCTGTGTGATTGTACAGGTGTGGACGTGTGGTGCTCCTGAGAGCAGGTGTGGCTTTAATTCGGGTGCAGTGATCCGATTGGCTGGATGCAGGAGTGTAATGAGCCGATTGGCTGGCTCTCAGATGCTGCTGATGGCCGTTTCCCAGAATGCTTGAGTTAGAGCGCTTGCCCGTGACTCAACTTCTGCTAATGATCCCGGGATTCTGGATGAGAGCGTGACAGACAGAGACGTACGATAGACAGACGCTTTCATCTGATGTCGCTCTTGACAGCTTCATGACACCTGCCACAAAGGCTGGACCTGCTGCTGTCGACACAAAGAACACACACACACACACTCATTCAGAACAGAAGTGAGAATATATTTTAAATTCCAGGATATTCAGTTTCACACATAAGGATGTTCTGAGCCAGAAGCATTCAATGATTAGCAGTAGTCAGTGTTTGAAATTAAAACTATAGATATTCAAATGTGATTTCTATACATTTTATTATATTTAAATAAATGAACTTCACTGATCATTAGGCCATGCATTAGGTTATACTATGTTGTATAATACATAGTATATTGTGAAAAATAATAATAATAAAGTGAGACACTACAGGCAAAACCATTGTTTTGTTTTGTTGTGTTGTGTTTTTTATGCATTGGTCAATTTTGAGATTTTAGGCTATTTTTGCTTCCATCACATCTTCTTTCAGACTAGTGGAATGAAAACACACAAAATACACATTTTAGTGTTTGTTTTGTTGCACTTTATGTATATATTTGCATCTGTAAATTTCAATAACACTACATTTGTTTAAAAGTAGTTATCTCCACTTCAGCAGCACTCACACACTTTCTATATTCTGAATGTTTTTGCTAAGGGGTTTGTACATATATCATTCACACTGATTTTACAACATTTTATTCCTAAAACATGGTGAAAATCTATGTCTGTTGACGGAGAAACCCAGAATCCCCTCAGTAAAAGCATTTAACTCTAATATGACAGCATCTGACTTTATCCAGTGTTCAGATATATGTTCTGGAAATGTTGGCAAATTAGTGCATATTTGATTAGATAATGTCTCATTTGCATTTTTAAAGATGACATTTAAGAAATCAGTTGTCTTACTGTACTGTGATTAATCACCATGGGAAGTATGGTGATATCTGTTGATAACATTTTACCTTTTTGAATCACAAGTTCGTTGTTTGGCCAGTTTTGAAGAGACACGTCAAATCAGTCAAACATTTATTCTGTAGATCAGGGAGTCTTCTTACATAATTCAGTGAATTCCTCTTCCTGTCGTTCCAGTTCCACTTCAGATCAGATTCACACTCGTGAGTTAGTAAGAGACGAGGCGAGATGATTTCCTGTGCTAATTAACATAATGCCACGAATGCCATCGATCAGGCATAACCCGCGCCTAACCTGGAGCCTTTCTGTCAATCGCATTGATTCGGTCCTGATGATCCTGAGATCTGCTTCAGTGATGTTCAGATACTGCGTTCCCACCTAACTGTAATTGATCCCCCTGTCATCATCCACTCTCCCTCATGTCATTAAAACCTGTGTGACTTTATTTCTTCTGTGGATATTTCAAAGAATCTTTGGAACCAAAAAAAATTTTAAAAATTATGAGAAATTTCTTAAAATATCCACAGCGCTGTGAGTTAAAGCTGTTGATTGGTCATCTCTAGTCCTGCTGAATGTGATGAACGACATGATGAATCACTTCACTGTTCATTACACCCAAATGCCCAACTTTAATTAAACTGTGTCTCTGACTTAATTAGCCCCCCCCCCACTCACACACACACTAGCTGAAGAGCTCGTGACACACACTCACGCACACTAAAATGAACACAAATCCTCTGTGTGTGTGTGTGTGTGTGAAATGGTATCATTCTTGTTCTCTTTCAGCAGCACTCATGATGGAAGTAAAGAGGCACAGATGGTTTAAATCTGAAGCTTGTGTTTTAGCTGAAGCACCTGCTTGTGTTAGTCAGAATAAATGTGTGTCATTTGAGCTGTAAAGTGTGTAAACGGGTGGATGAGCGTCCGCTCATGCAGTACTGATGTCCTGCGGGTTAGTTAACTCAGTAAACAGTGGTGTTCTTACTGTACATCCAGCATCATGAGAAAGTTAGCGCTCTTAGAGATCATGACATCATCACATGAATCTCTTGTTTAAGTCTCGTGGCTGGATGTTTAATATTTATTTCCTCGCTGTACAGTAAGTCCTGCACCATAACTGTTATTTATTGATTGATTTATTTTAATGGAGTGAGAAGTTGTAATTATTTTATGGAGTAATGGACAGTTGATATCACTTCAACCAGGAACACTGCTTTAATGATGAGCCGAGGAATGTAATACAGCAGATATATGAAGCCGAGCGAGACAGAGGCGAACGCTGGAAAGCAGAGAGACAGAAGAGTGTGGGAGGACGGAAAGGTGGAGATGAACAGTTAGAGGACAAGATGTCACGATGCGGCAATGAATGTGGGTGGATAATAAAGCAGAGAGAGAGAGAGAGAGAGTGATGTAATTGCATTCGGTCGCTCAGATGATGGTGACGCTCCTGGGATTCAGATCCAGCCCTGCATTTGCATTTCAAAATCCAGATGTAAACATAAGCGCAGCCACATTGTTCTGCTCGTCATGTTTGTCTTGCTTTCATCCAGGACGCTCAGATGGCTGCCTCGACAGCGGCGTCATGCTGCCTGATGAGAGCCCTCGTTTGGCCGGCGTCACATGCGTCTGTCACAAATGAGGCAATCTCAGAATGCAGCCAAATTAAAAATAGAGGCTTTTACTCTATATTTGTCTACACTGTGAACGTGAATATGTCTTACTTTCTTCTGCAGAAAACTAAAGATATTTTGAGAAATGTCTCTGTTTTTTTGAAATTCTGAAGTGCCTCATAATTGTAATAGTGTGGGCTCAAGCAGATGCTTAAATATGGACTATTTTGTACTTGAAAAATTGTTTTGAAACAAACAAATAAATAAATAATGTGCTCTTTTCAAGTACAATTCTTAAAGGAGTCATGAACTGCTTTTCTTTTTTATTTTGTACTGTTCTACTTGTTAGTGAGACTTAGAAGGACAGTATTTAAGTTCTATTGCTGAGTCTTATTTGTGTGGTGATCACTCCCGGGTGTCGGTCAGGACACAGGAACCAGACCAACTGTTGGATTAAGGGTATTTAATAAACAGTTGAAGTAGGCATGGGCAAACAATCTTTCAGTTGACGTTATAATATATGCGTGTGTGGTTCTGAAATTAAACAAATAGAAAAAATATAAGTAACAGCATTATGCAATTATTAGTATCCATATACATTCATCCAATAACTAAACAGTAACTAAACTAAACTGTAATATGTGCGATTAATTACTAGTGTAGTCAAAGCAATAATAACTGCCGCGGAACACTGTCACATGTATGGAAACGTGACTAAATATAAAGTGCGTCACAGATTATAACGAATATTACTGATTAAACTACTCAAGGTATCCAGCTATACAATACACAATATAGCAGAAATATATTTGTTCTAAAGGCAAACATAATATACACTGCGTGCATAACAGTTAACGAAGAGAAATTATATGAATCTAGCGGTGCGTCACCTAGACACTGGCCATAAATCACAAAATAGCACACTAAAACGATAATCTTAATTATTAATTAGGAAATGAGAATACAAAACTTACTATATGGCATTGACGCACACAATATACTAGATTAAATCCCTGACCAGCGGGAATAATCTCATCCACATAGCCCCACGTACTGCACTCGCTTCTCTTTCTTACATGTCTCTGCGCATAGCGGAGCGCTGCTCATTGCTTATTGCGTGCGCTTAAGTTGTGTTGAGGTGCGTCAGTCTGCACCAGAGCTGCGCATATGTGATTGTTTGGTTATTTGCGCAGCCTTTCTTACACTACTTATAGGTCCACTTATAATGTTAACAAGATTTCTACATTAAAAAACATCATAATTTAGAAGTAAAAGGCTATTTTCTGTGCTGTTTTTATGTAGAATCGGTGGGCGGGGCTAAACAGGCAGCAATGTAGAATCGATGAGCAGGGCTAAACAGGCAGCACTTAGATTCGGTTGGCGGGGCTAAACAGACAGCGATGTATAATTGGTGGGCGGGGCTAAACAGGCAGTGCTTAGATTCGGTTGGCGGGGCTATACAGACAGCGATGTATAATTGGTGGGCAGGGCTAAACAGGCAGTGCTTAGATTCGGTTGGCGGGGCTAAACAGACAGTGATGTATAATTGGTGGGCGGGGCTAAACAGGCAGCACTTAGATTCGGTGGGCGGGGCTAAACAGACAGCGATGTATAATTGGTGGGCAGGGCTAAACAGGCAGTGCTTAGATTTGGTTGGCCGGGCTAAACAGACAGCGATGTATAATTGGTGGGCGGGGCTAAACAGGCAGAGCTTAGATTCGGTTGGCGGGGCTATACAGACAGCGATGTATAATTGGTGGGCGGGGCTAAACAGACAGCGATGTATAATTGGTGGGCGGGGCTAAACAGGCAGCGCTTAGATTCTGTTGGCGGGGCTAAACAGACAGCGATGTATAATTGGTGGGCGGGGCTAAACAGGCAGCACTTAGATTCTGTTGGCGGGGCTAAACAGACAGCGATGTATAATTGGTGGGCAGGGCTAAACAGGCAGCACTTAGATTCGGTGGGCGGGACTAAACAGGCAGCGATGTAGAATCGGTGGGCGGGGCTAAACAGGCAGCGATGTAGAATCGGTGGGCAGGGTTAAACAGGCAATGCCGTAGAATCGATGGGCGGGGCTAAACAGGCAGTGATGTAGTATCGGTGGGCAGGGTTAAACAGGCAATGCCGTAGAATCGATGGGCGGGGCTAAACAGGCAGTGATGTAGTATCGGTGGGCAGGGTTAAACAGGCAATGCTGTATAATTGGTGGGCAGGGCTAAACAGGCAGCACTTAGATTCGGTGGGCGGGACTAAACAGGCAGCGATGTATAATTGGTGGGCAGGGCTAAACAGGCAGCACTTAGATTCGGTGGGCGGGACTAAACAGGCAGCGATGTAGAATCGGTGGGCGGGGCTAAACAGGCAGCGATGTAGAATCGGTGGGCAGGGTTAAACAGGCAATGCCGTAGAATCGATGGGCGGGGCTAAACAGGCAGTGATGTAGTATCGGTGGGCAGGGTTAAACAGGCAATGCTGTATAATCAGTGGGCAGGGCTAAACAGGCAGCAATGTAGAAGCAGGCATTGACCTTCTTCTGTGGAGGCGGTGCTTATCCACACTATTACATCATAGAGTAGAACATTCCACAAGCTGTCATTTTGGAAGACTGCCTTCAATATAAGCTGTTTTTAGACTTACGAGAGAAATTTGAGTTCTGAAACTTACAGGATGTTTTTATAGTATAGTGACCTCTTAAATATCAAAAGATCAAGGGAATTTTGATTTCTTAGTTCATGACCTCTTTAAAGGCATAGCTCACCATAGCTAAATGATGACAGAATGATAATTTTAGGTGAACTATCCATTTAAGCAGATTCATTTGACTAAAGATGCTCCCTATGTAGACAGCTGACTACAGAGCCACACACACACACACACACACACACACACACACAGTGAGTGAGCTGAAGCTCTCAATTAAGCGTCTCTGTCCTATCAGTGATACTGAATATGTGACGGTCACACCGGGCCATCGATCGTAGGGGTTTGCGGTCGTTTCAGCCACTTTATCATGCAGCCATACCTTCACGCAGGCCAGACGCGCTTCATCAATGCGAGACATTAAAACAGCGGAATGAGAAATCAATCCTCATATTGAGCGCTGGGAGAGATTCTGCGAGAGAGCAGAAGTAGTTCCTCTATTTTAGGCTCTGAGATGACGTTGTGTAACGCGCCGCAGGCCCGATCCGCAGAGCGCACGCAACACGTCCAAACACAGAGAGTAGAGACGCGAGGATATTTCAGTGCTTAGACAGCTCTCAAACCTGCTAATGTGATCGTCCTGATGAACGTTTGAGCAATTTCACATACGAAGACTCTGTGATGCTGCTTTTGACAGAGCGTGAGCTTGCAGTTGTGGGTTGAGAGGATGCGGTCTGATGTTTGTCCGGAGCGATCCGTGCTGTTTGTGCTGTACTGATGTTAGACACGCCGCATAATTCATGTCCTCTGGGCTTTCTTGAGCTCGGTCTTGGGTAATGTGAACACACACACACACTCCTGCTGAGTCAAGTCCTCTCGAGGATTTTTTGTTTTGCCGTCATGGGTGGCTGAATTAGAGATTAGCTCGATTTAGTGGAGAGGATCGTCCCCAGGAGAAGCCGTCTTTCTCTCTGTCTCGCTCTGTCTCTGTTCAAGTGTTGTGTCTCACTCCAGATATCTGAGAGTGCAGATGGATGAATAGATAGATAGATAGATAGATAGATAGATAGATAGATAGATACTTTGTCTGATGGGTCTCTGGATATTGTATCTTTTTTATTTTGTATTAAATATAAAATAAGAATTCAGAGGAAAAAGATTTAGATTTTATTCCACATGGTTCTGGATTTATTAGGAAAAACTTCTAGTTGTTAAGAAAGGATAGAATTGAAAAATGCCTTATATTCAGATATGCATAATTATTAAGCAGGAAAATGCAGTGTGTGAAATGAGTCTATGTAGTTTATGAGCTGCAACAAAACGTCCAAGTATCCTTAAGCTGTTTAACACAGGTGTTATTTTACTCATGACATGAAGAACCCCATTATAAAAACCTATTGGAGAATCTGGAGGGAAGCTGTGGTGAATCAGTCTTCACACCAGCAGCTCTCTATTAGCAGAAGCACATTAATCCGGTCAGTTATCGTGTCTGTAAACACACACTGATACAGCTGCAGGTGTTTCCTCTTCTCTGGCTGACCTGGAGCAGAGTCGTGCTCATGAGAGGAATGAATGAAACGATACTGTTTTCCTCCCATCAGAAGCTCAGATTGAGATGAAGGTGAAGGGTTTCTCAGTGATTCTCTCTTCATGTGTTGGGTAACCTGACGCTCGCCGCCTGCCGTCCGGCTCCAGCAGAAACCCGAGCGCAGTTCATGGCAGCGCTGCAGTATTGGAAATCGAAGGTGAGATCTGTCCGGCCCGCTCTAATTGTTTGGGGAGTTGAAGATGGCAGAGGACCAGGGTAATGGGAAAGATGATACGCTCGGACACACGAGAAACGAATGCCGATAACGGTCTCGTCCTGCTGGAGAAACTTTGCTGCAGTGCTAATGTTGAAGCGTCAGCAGCTGGAATCAGTCCGCTTTAACTCACCGGCTTTAAGCGGCTCGAGTGGCTTACAGTTTCAATCTAGCGGTCATAGGGCCAGCTTTACTAACAGTTTGCACTAACACAAACCCTCTTTTGTCATTAAAATAGTTCTGTCAGGATTTACTAAAGACGCGCAGTGAAGAATTAGCGCTGAAAAGGCGTGGACACAGTTATTTTTGCGCTTGATCTTATTGAATATGCATTTGTAGGAGTTTCCCTTTCAGACGCTAAATTTATGGGAGGAAATTATTAAAATGAATCACGCAATGAGATTTACTAATGTTTGCGCTCGTCAAATCACTAGTATTTGCGCCATTATTTAACGCCCCAAAAAAGCATGTCTTAAGCTATTTTGAGCTTGAAATGGCTGCAGTTATTGTTGCTAGAGGAGGCACCGCAGAGAACAGAGAGAGTGTGCTAGAAGGAGAAGATTTTTCCACACGTATTAGTTTATTTGTAATGCCAGAAAAACACATTATCTGAACATATTGTTTGCCAAGCCATGTTATTTTTAATTTGCTTCAAGAAATAAAAGACGACTTGGAACCCTCAACTAGGAGTCACGCAATACCAGCTCTATCAAAACTTTCTGTGGCTTCTTTATTTCTTTATTCTTTATTTGTGACTGCTCTAATTTGTGCTGTGCTTGGTATATTGCGTTGTTTGATATGTAAATTAGACATTGCATCTGTGTTCTTTAATTTGCGTGTTGTTAGTAAATCACCCATTTCCACACCCATCGGCGCTGTTTTAGAATTGCACTCTCGTGCTAATTTGCTCTGCTTAGTAATACTGGCACTTAGCATGAAGGCAAAAGCCATCGAACACACGCTCAGAAAAGTATAAGCACATATATTAACATTTAGTTTGATAAGAGCTTGCATGGGTTCCAGAGACTCAGCGCTGCCCCCTTTAGGCAGAAACCGTGAGCAGAAGTTACAGACAGACCTCATCAGATCCGGTGAGGCCTTTAACTGCAGTTCACTTTCATTAGACGGACTAATCAGAGCTGGACAGACATTAAACTGGACTGAACTGACCCTGCGGGAATAATGAAGCAGAGTCCGTCTGTCTGCTCTTTCCATGGCTGCGCTTTAACCAATATCTCTCAGCTCCTCGTCATCTTTTCGGTCGCTTGTTTGCAATAAGACAATGGTGATGTTTTCCTGTAGAGACAAACACGCTTTCAGAGGTTTGCATCATTTGTTAACTGTCATAGAAAACAGCAAACAGAGAAGAGAAGAAATAATGGAAATGAAAGAAATGTTGACTCCTTGACACTTGATGAGAGGTGTGTGTGTGTGTTGTCTGTTGAACAGGTGACTCTAATTGAAGCGGATGTTGATAAGCTAAGCTGCTTAAGTCAGTAGGCTAGTGAGGAGCTGGTGATCTGCAGTAGATGTTGAGCAGCTGCTTTAATCCAGAGCGACTCACAGGTTTAGTCTCCAGCTCAAGGGCATCATGATGATGAGGATGATGGATCATGATCTTCATCTGCTGCAGTAACAGACAGTGAGTGAGGATGAGCGGGTTGAGAGTCAGGTGCTGGTTTTACTGTGAGAGGATTGGAGCGATTGTTTTGGTTTGATCGCCGTGTTCATGTTTGCTGTCCAGTCCTGCTCAAACCCCAACCAAACACACCTGAGCCAAAGACACCAGTGTCTTCAGGACCACTAGAATCCTTCAGGCAAGGCCAAACGGGGCAGATGAGCTGCTGGTTTTGAGCTCTCTATCAGTTGACAGCAGTTTTGTACATTAAACTCTGTTGTCAAGTGTGTGGTGATCCTCCAGCAGAAAACAGACACCATTTACTCTCATTTGACCATTTTTGCATTTGTGTTTGAACCTGAGCATCTGCTACTGATGTCATGTAAACAAACCAGCAGAAACAGCAGAACCGTGCCACTTAAAAACAGCTGGCTGTCGAATAAAGGAAACATCATCTCTTAAAAGACTAAAGGTCTATAGTAATCTCACAGAGTAATAGTGAAATTCAGTTCTGTCAGGATAGTTCTGTGCTTCCTTCCCTTTTTTTATTATTAAAATAACTTCACTTTTCTCACTTCAATGCTGGGAATGTGACTAAAGTGCAGATAGTGTATTATAGTTATTCTTTTACAGTTATACATGAAACCAGGGTTATTATAGTTAGCTACAACTGAAACCATAAAAATGATTTCGTTTTACTTTAAATAAAAAATAAATGTTAACTGAAATGCATAAAATAACATATTTAAAAACATATTAGTAACTCTTTATTTAAAGCCTTTATGTATAGTGCATTATAAAGGGTTATTAAAGGGTATAATGTATTATAATTATTCATAATGTGCGTTGTAATAGATTATATCTTGTCGTGAGTAATTATAGCCGAATTTAAAATGCATAGCATAACAAAAACAATGAACTGATAAGTGTTATAATGCATTAACTGTGGTTACAATTATTCATGAGACTGTACAATGCATTAGAAGGTGCATTACAAGGCATAATTAATGCATTAAAACTACTTTTATAATGCGTTATACATAAAGGCTTTAAGAAAAGTGTTACCAACATATTTTACTTCATCTAGTTTTCAAGACAGCACTTTTCATTTTCATTTAGTTTAGCTTGATATACTAAAAAATCACTAATAAATAATAAAAAAACAAATAAAAGTTAAATTTGAAATAACAAATGTGTCCCTGGAGCACAAAAGCAGTCTTCAGTAGCACAGGTATATCTGTAGCAATAGCCAAAAATACATTATATGGGTCAAAATTATCCATTTTTCTTTTATGCCAAAAATCATTAGGATATTAAGATCATGTTCCATGAAGATATTTTGTAAATGTCCTACCATAAATATATCAAAACTTAATTTTTGATTAGTAATATGCATTGCCAAGAACTTCATTTGAACAACTTTAAAAGAGATTTTCTCAATATTTAGATTTTTTTGCACCCTCAGATTCCAGATTTTCAAATATTGTCCTATCCTAACAAACCATACATCAATGGAAAGATCATTTATTCAGCTTTCATAAAAATTTCAAAATTGACCCCTATGACTGGTTTTGTGGACCAGGGTTACATATAATATATAAAACAAAATATATATATAAACATAATATAAACATATTTATAGTAGTATCTCAAGGAAATACTAAAATAACGCTGCTTGAGTTTTCTCAGATGGATGTGACCTGCGAAGCTGCTTTGAAGGCGTTTGTAAATGAATAGATGCTGGTTTCTTCAGCGGGTTGAAGTTGTGTTTCGTGTCGGGTTGGTGAGTGATCAGCGATCTCAGTGTGTTCCTGATTTAAACACACAGCACCTCTGCAGTATTAATGGGGTCACCTGCGTTTCTCGGGCCGTTAGCGCTGTTCGTTCCCGCAGAAGGGCGTCCGGCGCTCCTCTGAATGTAGGCCATGCTCTCCCTGCAGAATAAGCTGCTGTATTGCCCTACGCTGGGAGTGACACTGATGAATCGGGCCGCTTCTGGTGGTCACAGTGTTAATGAGCTGCTTTTGTAAGCTGTTCAGATTTGTGTGGCTGAAAAGCAGAGCGCTGAAAGATGTGTGTCGGCCGTCCGTAAGGTTCGACTCGCACGAACAAACCTGCTGTCGTGTTTTTCTGTCGAGACCGACGGCTCTGTCTGTACAAGCGCTGCTTTCATCCTCCGTACTTCCTTTGAATTCTGCCAGATATTTCTGCACTTTAAGGCTGGAGAAACAGTCAAAGACGTCCCGACCGCTGACCTGATCTCACCATCTGATAGAACAGAAGAAAAGCAACTTTTAATAGGATTTCGAGTTTGAGTCCATGTCTGGAGAGCTCATTGATATGCTAGTGTACGGCTGGAGATGAGAAAATGAACTCTGAGCACATCCAAGACAGGGTTGTTTCTAAAACTAAAATGACTAAAACTGAAACCATAAAAAAAAATCATTGCTTAGTATGAAAAAAATTCATTGGTTTAGGATGAAGTTGAATTACTTAAATAGCTAAACTAAATAAATAATAAAAAACTTTTCACTCAGAATGAAGAAATCATTTGGAATATGTTCTATATATCTTCTATTGACTAGTGAAATATCAGTAAAAGAGTGTCAGTGATCATCGATCTTTGTACAGATGTTAAAGGGTCTTCGTGGAACCAAGGCTGTATTCACATTTTTTTATTTTTTTCCCCCCAAAATGCAGTAGTTTCATAGCAGCTTTAATGCAACAGCAAGGCTTCACGTCTGTAATATAAAGAACATGATTTTGAGAACTGACATCAGACTGTGAATCTGATGCACTGCCTTTCTTTCTTTCTTTCAGTGTTTGTAATTAGTTTCTGTCAGTAACAGATTTACAGCTGAAGTCAATAACAGATGACCGTCTATAGATCAATGCTTTAAGCTGCTATATTAGCAGATCTTCAGTGCGTGACTTTAGCGGGTGTAAACTGCTGCGCTAGGCTAGCTCTGGTGCGTTAGCATCTGTCTCTCCTCACGGCGTTCAGCCAGAAAGCGAGGCTAATCGATACCTCAGTAACAGCAGAACCTGCGCTGCTCTTTTGAATTAGCTCTGTTCAATACTTCCCCATTCACACTCATTTGCATTTTAGCCTGAGAGCGTCTCATTAGCTTCCTGCGCACTTCTGCTCCGCTGCAGGGCGCTAATGGTTGGACGCGCTCGGCTAAGTGTGTAGCATGGGGAGCGCTAGAGCGGCCATCACCCATCACGCTCGCGCTATCAGGGGAAACGGTCTGAACTTATCAGCAATCAGCATTAATGTTGATGTAGTGTTGTTTATGAGCATTAATCATTTAGGACAGGCCCCATGCTAGCAGCACCCGATTAATCTGTGTAGCGCTAGCACGGAAATTGATGATGATGAATTACAGCGTTTATCAAGTCAGTCTCCATTAGCAGAGGCGTTGAGGAGTCATCAGCGATCAGACACGCTTCCGCTAAATTCAGTCCTGTGAGGAGCAAGAGAGCAGCGTTAATAACATCAGATCTGACGCAGCGTGCGCTTCAGATGGGATTCAGCACATTTGAGTTTGGAGGAACACTGTACTTAAAGACATGTGAAACACATTTCAGCATTTGTATCACTCTGCTTGCAGTATTTCTCACAGCGAGTGTCATGGCGGATGCCCAAAATCACTATAATTTTATAAATAATACTGTTTGTGTCATGCAGTGCAGTTTTTTTAGGCAAGAATGTAGTTGTTTAGACTTCAAATATGCAGTTTGTTAATAAAGATAACATCTATTTGAAAATGTTACTTCGATGTTTTCGGAGATGTGAGCTCCAGGGCGTCAGCGGCCGTTCAGCGCTCATCACCCGCTGAGAGCAGCCTAACCTCAGCCAGGTCTTCTGCAGTCTTTCTCATTAAAGGGGTCATGAACTGAGAAATGAAAATCCCCTTGATCTTTTGATATTTAAGATGTCATTGTACTATAAAAACATCCTGTAATTTTCAGAACTCAAATCTCTCTCGTAAGTCTAAAAACAGCTTATACTGAAGGCAGTCTTCCAAAATGACAGCTTGTAGAATATTCTACTCTATGATGTAATAGTGTGGATAAGCCCCGCCTCCACAGAAGATCAACTCCTGTTTCTACAGCACTGCCTGTTTAGCCCCGCCCACCAATTCTACATCACTGCCTGTTTAGCCCCGCCCACCAATTCTACATCACTGCCTGTTTAGCCCCGCCCACCGATTCTACATCCTCACCTTACAGCACTGCCTGTTTAGTCCCGCCCACCAACTCTACATCAGTCTGTTTAGCCCTGCCCATCGATTGTACAGCACTGCCTGTTTAGCCCCGCCCACCAATTCTACATTTGCTGTCTGTTTAGCCCCGCTCACTGATTCTACATTGCTGCCTGTTTAACCCCGCCCACTGATTTGTGCACGTAATGTAAATAATGAGAGAGGCGAATGCAGGTCTACACAGAAACCAAGCGATAAACTTTATTTGATGAACTTTATTTTTAATGAAGTTCCAGACTGCATCAGTAAGAACTTGGTCCATTGTTCTCTTCATTTTACCACGGATTCATTTACAAACAAGGCACAATTTGACGCAGGATTTTCAGAAAGATTGAAACTAAAAGACGATGCTGTGTGACTATATTGTTGTCAGACCTCTGTTGTGTGTGTCATTCAGAATCAGAATCAGAATGAGCTTTATTGGCCAAGTATGTTTACACATACGAGGAATTTGTTGTAGTGACAGAAGCTCCACAGTGCAGCAGAAAGACAGCAACAGGACAGGACACATATAATAAAAGAATAATATACAAATATACAAATAGGCAATGTACAAAACAGCAAAAACACAATATATAATATAGACCTTGAGAGTGTAGACCTGTGTAGACCTGCATGCGCCTCTCTCATTATTTACATTACGTGCACAAATCGGTGGGCGGGGTTAAACAGGCAGTGATGTAGAATCAGAAACCTTGCCTTCCTGCCTCATGTTTCCTTATTTGATTTGTTTCCTGTCCTTGTTTAGTGTGATTATCAGTTTATTCTGTTCAGCTGTGTGTTAATTATCCTGTGTATTTAGTTCCTGCCTGTTCAGTTTCGTGTGGTCTGGTCTACTCGTTACTCCCCGGTGTTCCTGTGTGTCTGCCTTGCCTTGCCCTGCCTTGTTTGAAGTATAGACTGTTATTTGAGTTTACATCCTCGTCTCCATGTTCCTCGTTCATCCTTGCTGTGTGCACCGTGACAATTGTATCTGACAGTAATGTCTCAACACAAGTGTGAATAACTGTTTTCATTACAAGATCACTATTGCTTTGTCTGTTAAACAGATTGTTTGATATGTGTTGAGTTATTTATGTGTTTTTAACCTAAATCACAGCAGCGTCCATCTGTGTGGAATGTATGCTGTCAATCATACACAACTATCAGCCAATCACAGCAGTGGGCGTTTACTTCTGAGTCTACAATCCTCCACGCCTGTTCAAACAGAGCGTTCTGATGAGGGGGGTTAATACAGGACAGAACATAGCATATTACTTCTAAATTATTGTTTTTTGATGTAAAAATCTTGATAACATTATAAGTGGACCTTAGAGAACAGTACAAAATAAAAAAAAAACAGGCAGTTCATGACCCCTTTAATCTATTATTGATTCTAGAGCAAATATTTCTGGCTGAGGGCAATGTCTCATATTGTTATATTTTATTTAACTAATGCTTTATATCAGAGTGCTGCTTTTGTATTTTTGACTGAGTTGCTTAGCAATTTTTATAAAAGCAGTTTTTGTTTATTAAATAGTATTGTTCAATAAATAATATTTTCTATAAATAATTATAGTATTTAATAGTATTTAGTATTGCGAAACTGTGTGTGTGTGTGTGTGTGTGTGATTGTGATTTTAGTTACATTGTTCCGCTATTAGATGGCAACAAGAGTCTGTTTTATGAGTGAGTCAGCAGCAAAGACTGTTATTGAAAGAGACTGAAACAGGGTTGTAAACAAAGATATTATTTTTTACTTTAAACAACACATTGTAAGAGTTGAAAGGATACTATGACAAAGATAGTGGACGTTAGTGGACGTTCAAACAAATGTTTTATTCAGAACATGAGATTGATCTGAAGAATACTATTTCAGTTATTAATTCAATGTTACTAAGTGAAAATTGTTTTTACACTATGTAGATATGTTGCTGTTTAGGTAGTTATATATAAACACTGACATTTGAACTGATGTGAGATCAGCTCTGAATGACAGTAATTGGACTGAAAGAGAAAACTGGCTGTAGAAGAAGAGCGTTTACATTAATGTCTGTTACAGCGTTATGAATGAACATTACCAAGATCATCAACTTTCTGTCTGTAGGAGCGCAGCGTGGAGTAGCTTGTGCAGAGCATGTTTCAGCCCAAAGTGTACTTCAGTTGTTACTCGTACAGTGTGCGTGATATAAATTTTGCTCAAGTGTTCTTGTCAAAACTGAGGTATACTAAACATGGGCTTTAGATTACAAGACAGAACTGAGGAAATCAAGAAAAGCATTTCACTGCTAAACAGAGAACAGAACAGATGGAAGAGAGAGAGAGAGAGCAGAACAGAGAGCAATCGGATCAGAGAAACAGAAAAGCAGGAGGATGAAGAACCCGATGGTCGTCTGTCATGACGGACTTGCTGAGGGAATGAGTGTGCTGACATGAGAGCGAGTGATAAAGCGGCGCTCTCGCTCAGATGGATGACTCTTAACCTGTGCACATCTGTCACACACACACATTACTGATACGCTGTATAAATGTTTGATAAGCCATTTACAAACACCTCTAAAATATTCATAGAGGTCGCTGTAGAAGGACGTTCAGTGGAAACACAGGTGTGTGATGGAAATCTGGGACTAGAAATCAAACTTACACTTGGAAATGAGCAAAAAGGAATGTAGATATTTAAAAATAAAAAGACACATATGGTATGAAATGAACCATAAATCTGTATTTCTGCGTGACTGATTGTGTAAAGGCTGATTCAGATGAAGCAGGTGCTCTTGGCATTTAATTCTCCGTTTATTTGAGCAGTTTTGCATTTGATGTTTTGAAGCTCTTGGGGTTTAATGTGCCAGTTAATGAGGCGAATGAGTGACACGTGGGACAAACTGATTATATTATTATGTTTCTGGAGCAGGATTGTGTGTATCGGCTAATGCATGGTAAAACTCAACTGGTTAATACGGATTAGTTAACTAGTTGATGGTTTTGAGAGATCTCCGCAGCTCAATATAAGATGCCTGCAGAGAGAAAGAAAGAAGTGTTCGTTTTAAAGATGTGAAGATGTATTCAGATAACTATTAAGTTCTGTGATCGATCTGGAAAAATGTGAGAGTTTGATTTCAGACTTCACATGCATCTGATTCACTGTCATTAGTGTGCAGTGTTTCCTTGTGTCTTGGATTCACAGCACATTTTATCACATGACTATACTCGACATCTACAGTGTTTTATAATAAAGTCATTCACAGACATATGTGCTTTCAGTTACTGTGAAACTGAGACACCAGAAAGTGTCCTAACGGAATAAATGCCATGCAGCCGTTGTTCTCTTATTGAACATTCACATCTGCTGTGATTTTTCACTCAGTCAGAAACCTGAAGCTGTGTGTGTGTGTGTGTGTGTGTGTGTGTGTGTGTGTGTGTCTGCA
>JAFVLL020000351.1:0-24155 GCA_021397915.2 Tor tambroides
CTCAGTTTGGTATATTGATGGTTGTTGATGGCTTGGCACTTGGCAGGCCCTTTTGTGGACAGCATTGCGGGTGTCCCTGAAGAGTTCGGTCATGTAGTGTGGACCCAGGGCATGAGGAGACTGGCTGTGCTAGTGGGACGAGCTCTTCGTTTTGGAGAGTCTGTTCTACTTGTCGGGGACACGGGGTAAGCTGTGATACAGTCCCTAGTTGAACCTCAGTGAGAGGGTTCGAAAATCTGACCAGTTCCCTTTGACACATCTTAAAGTTAACAAAATGTAACTTATCAGATTAATAGTGATATTTATTTTTTTTTTTTTTTCAAATATTGTTGTAAATGTAGGAGAGAAATACTGACAAGTATTGACATTGTGGGGGCTTTAGAGTAAAAAAAGTTGAGAATTACAGCGCTAATACCACCTGCAATCTAGCAATAACAAATAGAAACACCTGTTTCAATCGAAAATATGTCAGCACAGGAAACAAAATTTGCCTTTAAAACCTTTAGTAGCTTAATTTATTCATCAGATAAAAGAAGCTCAAATGGATTAAAAGTTCCTCCCTTTTACTGCAGCTGTGGTAAAACCACCATCTGCCAGCTGTTTGCTGCATTAGCTGGTCAGAAGTTCTTCTCTGTGAACTGCCACTTGCATATGGAGACATCTGACTTTCTGGGTGGCCTCCGACCTGTCCGTCACACAGGAACCCAACAGGTAATATTCATATTTCTTAAGATTATTGAGTTTACAAAACTCTCAATTCCAGTCCAAAATCAGACTGCCACCAGCTTATAGCTTATTCATCAGTGCGGTATTTTTGATATGAATGTATTATGTTTCAGGCTGATGCAGAGGACGGCCGTCTGTTTGAATGGCATGATGGACCACTGGTGCTGGCGATGAAACAGGACGGTGTGTTTCTAATGGATGAGATCTCGCTGGCAGATGACTCTGTGCTGGAGAGACTCAACAGGTGTGAATTTACACTCGGTGTCCTCACATTGACAGCTTATTAACAGAGTGTTTAAATTGTACTTAAAAAGTTTTCAATTCAGTTTTGCTTGGAAAATTCAAAAACATACCTGAAACTACTTGTTTGCTTTGTTTCTAGGTAAAATTAATTGGAATTGTGCCCCAAATGTGCAACTTCTACATCACATCAGGACAATGCAAATCACTTAATCTTTGTACATCATTGATATTGGCACATCTGATGTCTAAAGTGATTATGTGACTGTGTTCTGTGCAGCGTGTTGGAGACTGAAAAATCTTTGGTGCTGGCAGAGAAAGGCAGCGGAGATGATGAAGATGTTGAGCTGATCATTGCCGGGAAGAAGTTCCGGCTTGTCGCTACCATGAACCCTGGAGGTGATTTTGGAAAGAAAGAGGTCAGTACATGGAAAATTAGCGTGGCTGAGGAACATTATGTTGAGGTTATTAAATATTCTCTAAATAAGTGGATTGTGTTTGCATGGATGAAACAAGCAACCAGTGGCACTGATGTGTTTGTATATGTACAGCTGTCTCCAGCACTCAGGAACAGGTTCACAGAGATTTGGTGCCCCCAGAGCAACAGTCGTAATGATCTAATGCAGATCATCCAACACAATCTAAGGCCTGGACTCTCTCTGGACCAGCATGACCACCAAGGTGAGTCACTCTGCACAGAGCAATCAATTATAAAAAGCCTTATTTCACACCCTTTGAAGTACTTAAATCTGTTTGACCAATCAGCTGGATTCTACAGTCAATAACTTTGTATAATTACCACTAAACTACATAGATGTTTGTTGTCCCTGGCAATCAATTTCCTACACTGTTCTAGACTCATCATTGCTCTTCCTCTTTTCCAATCTCAGGTAAAGACATAGCAGAGCTCATGCTGGACTTCATCGACTGGCTGACCAATCAGGAGTTCGGCCGACGGTGTATTCTAAGCGTGCGAGACATTCTGTCATGGGTAAACTTCATGAACACGGTATGTGAGCGGGACGAGGACGGCTTCATGACCATGGGGGAGCTGGAAGAGGAGGAGCCAGAATGGGACCTGAGACTGGACACCGTAACAGCCTTTATTCATGCTGCATGCCTTGTGTATGTGGACGGAATCGGCTCAGGTGGGAGAAAAGCGAGTGCAAACTAGTCTTAACATTATCTTTCAGAAATCATTCTGATGCTGATTAGTGCTGAAAAACCATTATTCATTTTATCAATGTTAAAAACTGTTGTGCTGCTTAATATTTTGTGGAAACCATGACAGTTTTTTCTGTTTTCAGGTTTCTTTTATAAATAGGAAGTCAAAAAACAGCATTTTTTGAAACTTTTGTAACATTATAAATGTCTTTTGATCAATTTAATGCATGCTTGTTGAATAGAAGTATTAATTACTTAAAAAAAAAAAAAAAAAAAAAAAAAGGAAATCCTTCTTACCCCCAAACCTTTGAACAGTAGTCTATGCATTTCATTTTACAGATCTAATATCCTTTAACCTTACTACTTAAGAAAATATAAATCCTTCTTAATGGCCTCCTCATTATTTTTCTTCATGATACCAGGAACCACAGTGTCAGCAGCAGAGAATGCCCTGGTGGCACGGAAATTGAGTATGGAATACCTGGAGAAGAGACTGAGCAGAATTACAGAGCTAGATGACGAAATGCAGGATGCGCTCAGAGTCTACGACACTAGTGTCCCCCGAGAGCCCCAGTGGGGTGAAGACTTCTTTGGCATTGACCCCTTCTACATCGCTGCAGGTGAGGAATCTACCAACATGTAAAAGTACATATATTAAAGCTGGGTGTTGTTAGCAATTATTGTTATCAAATCATTTCTCAGATAGGACTTTTGGGTTCTGTTTGCTACATATAGTCTGATCCACCCACAGGTCCTGAGAGTGAGGGCAGGAGTCTTTCGGACTACGCTTTGAGTGCGGGCACCACTGCAGTGAATGCTCAGAGGATATTACGGGCACTGAAGCTTCAGAGACCCATACTTCTCGAGGGCTCACCTGGAGTGGGCAAAACTAGCCTGGTCGCTGCCATTGCCAAGGCCTCTGGGAACCATCTTGTCAGGATCAACCTGTCTGAACAAACTGTATGTCAGTTTTGCTTTAGCATTGCTTTGTAGAACACAATCTAAATGATAATGGATAACTCTACCAATGCAATAACAACTTTTTTTGACAGGTGGAAAAAAGGCATCAATGTTATATAAATCTCCAGGGGATAGTATATTATTTCGAAGAGTGTTTTTAATTCATTGTGCTGTTTTGTCCTCTCTGCACAGGATGTTACGGATCTGTTTGGGACAGACCTGCCAGTGGAAGGTGGGAAAGGAGGAGAGTTTGCGTGGCGTGACGGTCCTCTCCTTGCTGGGCTGAAGGCTGGACATTGGATCGTCCTAGATGAGGTAAAGATGAATGGAAATGTGTTTCAGTCTTTCTTTTTATACAGAATTGATAACTCTAAAATATCTCTGTATATTAGTTGAGTAGCTTTAATGATTGTTGTTTTTCTTCCTCTTGTCTCTACAGCTAAATCTGGCCTCTCAGTCTGTGCTGGAAGGTCTGAACGCTTGCTTTGACCATCGTGCTGAGATCTACATCCCTGAGCTGGGCATGCGCTTCCACGTTCAGCATGAGAAGACCAAGATTTTTGGCTGCCAAAACCCTTTCACACAGGGAGGAGGACGCAAAGGCCTTCCCAGGTCCTTCCTTAACAGATTCACTCAGGTAAGATTGAATGATTTTCTGTATGTTTTCTCAAAATACACATTTGATTGAGGATATGGATCTGCATTCTGTATTTTCCTCATTCAGGTTTATGTGGATGCGCTAACCAATGAAGACATGCAGTTCATTGGTGACTCCATCTTTCCTAATATTGACAATGTGATCATTTCAAAAATGGTGCAGTTTAGTAACCGGGTAAGTAGACGATGCTTAACTTCACTGGTGTTTTTTCTGTTGTTCTTTTAATTGACATTTGAAGATCTTGACTCCATGTATCTTGATTTTTTTTGTTTCCTAAGCTCGTCCGAGAAGTGACGGTTGAGAGGAAATGGGGTCAGAGAGGAGGACCATGGGAGTTTAATCTCCGTGACCTGTTCCGTTGGTGCCAGCTGATGCAGACAGACCAATCACCAGGCTTCTTCAACCCTGGCCAGCATGTTGGACTTGTGTATGCAGACCGCATGAGGAATGAGGCAGACAAGGCTCAGGTAGCAACGCTAATTTAAATACCATTTATCACTCATAACCTGGAGATATGAAGATACAGCTGTTAGTCAGTAATACATGGTCTATCCTCAGGTGTTAGCAGTGTTTAGGAAGGTGTTTGGAGAAGATTTTGAACCTTACATGGGCTCCAGACAGTTCCATATCACCCCTTTGAACCTGCAGGTTGGTCAGATGATAATATAATATAATATATTTTTTGTTTTTTATTGGTTTTTAATCTTTTTTTTTTAATCATAAATCTTTATTTTTTATTTTTATTGTAGTTTTTCAAATAATTTTCATATAAAAACACACATACAGTATATATTTTGAAAATATTTGCATGTGTTTACATATACATTTATATTTATATAATTTATATTATATATAAATATATTTAATATATAAACACAAAATATTTTTCTTAAATATATACATGCATGTGTGTGTATTCATATATGCATAATAAATATACAAAGTACACACACATAGATTATGTACACACAAACTTTTATTGTGGATAATAATTGTCTTTAGAAACATTGGTGTTTAATAATATTTCTTTCTCTTTTTCACACACATACAGTTGGGTTATTCAGTCCTGCAGCGTAGTGGAGGGGCACCTATTGCTCTGGATCCTCCTTTGTCGATTACCCATCATTCTTTGCGCCCTCTGGAAGCCCTGATGAAGTGTGTGGAGATGGGGTGGATGGTCATACTGGTGGGTCCTACTGCTAGTGGAAAGAGCAGTCTAGTGCATCTTCTTGCATTGTTAACAGGACACAGACTGAGGGTCATGGCCATGAACAGCGCCATGGACACAACGGAGCTGTTGGGTGGCTTTGAGCAGGTCAGTTGGAAATAATAGGCAAGTTGAATATTTCATTAACTTGGTGGTGTTATTAACCTTGTGATTATTTTTAGGTGGACATCATACGGCCGTGGCAGCAGGTCTTGGAGAGCATGGACTACGTGGTTGCCATGGTGACCAGACGAGGCCTGATGTCATTGGACGGGGCGGTGCAGGACACTGAGTTTCTGCTGAGCACGTGGAGCACTTTCCGCCGCTGGCTGAGAGAGGAGGGTCTGGATACCACAGAGGGCATGGTCACATTTGAGGCTTTAAACAAACTGGAGGTCATTATTGTTCTGCTGCACAAACTCAACACTAAACTCAAGGTCTTAACAGGTAAGACACTACACTACATTAGAGAGTATAGGTCTTCTATATGCCTTTCAACTTAAACATTTGGTTTTCTGAGACATTTGGATTTGAATTTGAGTAAGAATGAGTTGGGAAAATGAGAATGGGTTGAAACTGGCTTTTAATATATTTATTTTTAGTATTAAATAATAAATGTAAAAATATATATATAAAAAAAAATATATATATATATATATATAATATAAATTATTTTAAATTTATATTTTTTATATATATTTATATATAATATATTTTTATATTTTATATACAGTTGTGTTCAAAATAATAGCAGTGTGTTTAAAAAAGCGAGTAAAGCTCAAAATCCTTATAATACCTTTTACTTCAATACACACAAATGCATTGGGAACACTGCACATTCTATTCTGAATCAAAACATGAAGAAAACTTTATAAAATTTGTTATTACTTTACAGAAAGTGAAGAAAAAGGAATATTAGGCTGTTCAAAAAAATAGCAGTGTCTGCATTTTTCTTTACAAAGTCAAACATTTACTGTATAAACAGAAAAAATGCTTGAAGATTTAGCTTTCTTGTGAATGACTGAACTAACATTTAGTTGTATAGTCATGGTTTCTGAGAACTGCTTCACATCTGTGTTGCATGGAGTCTGGCAGGTATTCCAGCCCATGGGACAATTGCACTACATACCACAATTCCTCTGCATTTCTTGGTTTTGCCTCAGAAATAGCATTTTTGATGTCACCCCACAAGTTTTCTATTGGATTAAGGTCTGGAGATTGGGCTGGCCACTCCATAACGTTTATCTTGTTGGTCTGGAACCAAGATGCTGCTTGCTTACTGGTGTGTTTGGGGTTGTTGTCTTGTTGAAACACCCATTTCTAGGGCATTTCCTCTTCAGCATAAGGCAACATAACCTCTTTAAGTATTTTAATGTACTCAAACTGATCCATGATCCCTGGAATGTGAATAGAATAGGCCCAACACCATAGTATGAGAAACATCCCCATATCATGATGCTTGCGCCACCATGCTTCATTGTCTTCACAGTGTACTGTGGCTTGAATTCAGTGTTTGGGGGTCGTCTGACAAACTGTCTGCGGCCCCTAGACCCAAAAAGAACAATCTTGCTTCATCAGTCCAGAAAATATTGTGCCATTTCTCTTTAGGCCAGTCAATGTGTTCTTTGGAAAATTGTAACCTCTTCATTTTTTCAACAATGGGACTTTGCGGTTGTTTCTTGTCGATAGCTTGGCTTCACATAGGCATCTTCTAATTGTTACAGTACTCACAGTTAACTTTAGACTTTATTTGATCACCCTGGAGCTGATCATTGGATCATCTGAGTCTTTGGCTATTCTTCGATCCATTCGAATGGTAGTTTTCCGTTTCTTCTACATCTTGGTTTTAGTTTGCCATTTTAAAGCATTTGGTATCATTTTAGCTGAGCAGCCTATCATTTGCACTTTTTATATGTTTTCCCCTCTTTAATCAACATTTTAATCAAAGTAGGCTATTCTTTTGAACAATGTCTGGAACGCCCATTTTACTCAGATTTTCAAGAGAAAATGCACAGTACAACATTTGCAGCCACCGTCCTTAAATAAGGGCCACTTGTTTGACACCAGTTTTTTCACAGAATGATTTACCTCTCTAATTAAACTCCACACTGCTATTATTTTGAACATGCCCTTTTCAATTAATAATTCAGTTACACAGAATCAACAGCATGCATGTCACGACTGTTGGGTCTATTGGTTTTCTATTACTCTACCACACCTACTAGTAAAATATTTGCCATATAGAAATATAATTTCTACCAAAAACAGTGATTGATCTGGTCAGTGATGTTGGACTGCTATTATTTTGAACACAACTGTATATATATAAAAATTATTTTAAATTTATATTTTTATATATATTTATATATAATATATTTTTATATTTTATATATATTTATATATATATATATATATATATATATATATATAAAATATAACTGAATATACAATTTAATTATTACTGGAAATGTAATGTGAAATTATGTTATGAAAATATCAAATAAATGCAAATTAATTAAAAAATAAATCCTTACTTTGCCTTGTAATCCATTTAAAAGAGTGTCGTAAAATCTCTGATTGTCTACTGCAGACATGTCAAAGCTGCAGATGGACTTCACTCTACTGAAGGAGCGGTTGGCCCAGATGCAGGACGGTTGGACTCATGGTGGCTTTGAGTGGCTGGATGGGACATTAGTTCAGGCGCTGCAGGCTGGAGATTGGTTGCTCATGGATAACGTCAACTTCTGCAGGTCAGATGTTTGTAAACATGTTTTTTTAAATGCTTAAGATGCTTTTTGGAGTCTCTTAGTAGATTTGTAGAGATGCACATTTGACTTGTAGTAAATGATTCAGTGACACATTTATAACAGTGAAATAACACTCTTATCAATACTCAATACTGAAAAATTAAAACATGGGTGATTTAAAAAAAAATGGGCATGAAATATTGGTTTTGTGTTTAAATTATTCAAGAATTTTGATTAGAGAGATACAACTAGCACAGTGTAAATAATGTATTCCAGGTAGACGTAATAAAATAACTCTACTATGAACTATTCATGTTACAGCCCTTCAGTGTTGGATCGACTGAACGCCCTTCTGGAGCCTGGCGGGTCATTAACTATTAATGAACGAGGGATCATTGATGGAACCACACCCACCATCACACCCCACCCTAACTTCAGGTACAATTACATCCTGAACAAACATCACATCCTGCTGAACAGTTTCAAACCTAATGTGAAAATACAGTTCTGTGAAACTCACTGCCTTTGTTCAGTCCTATTTCTCTTTGTTTTGTTCAGGTTGTTCCTCACCATGGATCCCACACATGGGGAAATCTCTCGAGCCATGAGAAACCGTGGTGTTGAGATCTACATCCCTGGTGAGCATGAGGGAGTGTGCTGGGACACCCTGGATCTAAAGATGGTGTTACACACCCTGGGTGTGACGGGAGACTGCGTGTGTGACCTGCTGATCTCCATTCATTCAGAAATCAAGAACACAATATGGGGTGAGTCTGTGATTGGATCAAAAACTTGATGTTGTTGTTAGTTTTTCATTGTTTTTACTTGATTTTTTTATTTACATTTGGGGTTAAAGCAGTGTTATTTTATTATCATTGAGATACTATTATAGTTTTTGTTTTAATATTTTGATTTAGTTTTTATTTTTATGTTGTACAACATTATATTATATTATGTACAACATTATAGTTTTTATTAGTTACTTTTTCGTGTTTTTGTTTTAGTTTGTTATTTTAGCATATCAAGTTAAGCAAAATGAAAATAAGTTTTTTTTAATAGTTTATTTCAGTTAACAATTATCAGTTAACAATTTATTTCAAATAAATATATATATATTTTAGGGCTTTTTATAGCTTTTTTTTTATTAGATAGGACAGTTGAGAGCAGCCGGGAAAGTAATGGGTGAAGAGAGGGGGGCAGGATCGGCAAAGGACTTCAAGACAGGAATCGAACTCGGGTCGCCGTGAGCAGTTGTGCTATATGTCGACGCACTAACCACTAGGCTATCAACATCGACAGATATGTTTTAATAGATATGCTCTCTTTAATGTCCTCTAGACTCACCTGCATCATCCATGTCGTCTCTGCTCCATGCTGCATCTCTGTTGTCTGGTCAGCTCCAGAGAGGAGTTGATCTGCCCAGTGCCCTTTTACAGGCCTGTGGAGAGGCTTATGCTTTCTGTCAACGCACCACTGCTAACCAGCAGGTACATGGATGTTTGTCCATACATCACAACAAGATAAAATATATGATGCCATAAAATTGACACATCAAACTTACCTCACACTTCCTGTCTCAGCTGGCTCAGGAAGTCATTGAGAGGCAGTTGGCAGTGCTGGACTCTGAGGACTGGGGCAGTGGGCTGCTGTGTGCGGGTGTGTGGCCGGACCGCATCCCCTCAGCCCTGCTGTGCACTGAGGACTCGTGTTTCTCCAGTGTCCAGAGAGACGGACAGGTCCTCCTGTACTGCCTCAACATTCTCAGTCTTTACGGAAAAAGGTCAGAACTACACTGTACATACAAATCATTTTGTATTTCATTATTGGCCAAGTCATTGGTTGTTAATGAGATTCTAATATTGTTTGTGCTCATGAAAGTTATTCACCTTTAAAGTTATAAATTTTTTTAAATAACCATGAAAATTTCAGTTATTAGTAATTTAGTTCAATTATTCTGTTTTATTATTATTTCAGTTAGCAAAAATATACTTGTTTACGTTTTTGTAAAAAAACAAAAACAGTAGTTATAATAATATATTATTAATAATTATAATAATAACATTTTACTGATTCAGGAATCGTCCACTGAGCCTGGTTGACCTGCAGAGGGCAATGCAGAGCGGTGCTGTGCTGGACGGGCAGCAGTTTTCTGGAGGTGGAGGACTGGACGGTGGAGCTGAGAATGCACTTCGCCTCCTCCCAACAGCAGTTAAAATACTGACAGAAAGAGCTTCTCACAGTGACTGGGTCCTCCGAACCAGCTGGCTCTCCCACCTTACCAAAACATACAAACATGCACCAGGTATACTCTATGGGAAAAAACATCATTTTTAATGTGTTTAATAAAGCTTGTGTTGTCCTGAGCTCATATTTTTGAGACCTGAGATCATACTTGTGCTTGCAGATGCAGCTCTGATGCAGTTGGAGGCAGGATGCACAGCGCTGAAGGCTGTATTCAGCAGCAAGCTCATCGGGAAAGGCAAATGTCTGGCAGAGCTCTTGCAACCACACAGCACAGGTACATATACACACTCACACATATATACACTTATAAATCAGCCTTGTGTTCTTTCGTAGAAAATGCCTAAAATAATAAGTCTGTCATAACAAGTGTCTCTTCCTCTTAAACATCTTTTCTACTGATGTAAATAAGGCTATGTGAGTAAGGAAAAACAATATCATGATATATCAACTGACCAAACTGTTCTGATAGATAAAGTCCAACCCTATATTATTTTCTGCTAAATTCGGTTTCATTCTGAAGTCAATCACATTATTGAAGTTAAATGCATTCTTCATGGCCTTAAATATTTATTTATATGAAAAACTCAGAATCATAGTTCCATAAAAACAAAAAGTCATATACAGTTGCTGACTTATGGAGTTCCTAAATTTTGTTTCTTCACCAGATGACTACAGGATTCTGGTAGACATGCGCTGGAACAAGCAGTACTTGGACATTTTGGCCAACACCTGCAACTTTGAGGATGAGGAGAGATACATGGAATTCATGGAAGCACTGAATGCTGTTGCCAACAGGTAAGTCCTTATCATTTTTACTACACAAATATTCCAGTAAATTGGAAAATGGCTAGAAATGAATGTCTTATGTTTTGAAAGAATCACATTGCTGATGGACCGAGAGGAGAGAGCAGCTATTAACAGCAGAGCTGGAAACAGCTCGCCTCATAACAGCGCACTTAGGCTGGCCACTGCCTTCTCAAAAGGTACACACTTCCACAGCCTTGTTAAAATACACTTTTGATATTAGAAGACCATTTTAAATATATTTATCAACATTCAATGAAAAAGCCTGGGTCGTATGTCACTATTCACATTATGAAATTGGGTTTAATAGGGACGGTTGACATAGGCCACCTGCCTCATCCAGTGCTGGTCCACCTGCGCTCATTCTTCGACCTGTGGGATTCATTCGTACTGCAAGCTGTGCAGTCGGGCCAGCCCTACATCTCCGACCACCTCATGTTTGAGGTCAGAGCTTTATTCCACAGAGCATATTCATTATAGCTGTGCTGCTCTGTTCTGCAGTTGGTTTAAGGTGATGTGTTTGTGTGTCCAGATCCTGCAGCTGCTGCAGTGGAGGGATCGTTTCTGGCATGTGTGTAACTCTCTGTCCGCGGATACTCGAAGTGTGTGTGTGATGTCCCTGCACTGGCAGTGGGTGCACAAAAACCTCATTTTGCGGCTGCCTCAGCTTTTGATGGGGGATAGTGACTATGAGTGAGTAATGGCTTTATTATGTGACAAAAATCCATCATGTATTGTTCTCTGTTTATATGCATATTGTGGATGTTCATTTCAGAGGCCAACAGGAACTACACACAATCTCCACGGCCATCCAAAACACACTTTCCTGCTCTGTGGCTGTGGCTTCTGCTCTGAAGGGCATTCAGAAGACATTAGGAAAACCACTGCCATTTAAGGTTAGGCAATATATTGGACACAAAGAAATTGTAACATTTTGGGTTACATTTGGCCATTAATCCCATCTTCAGTGTCACATAACCCTTCAGAAATCATTGTAATATGCTGATATGGTGTGCTAGAAACTTATTATCAGTGTTAAAAACAGTTGTGCAGCTTAATAGTTTTGTAGAAACCATGATACATTTTCTCAGAAGATTTTTTTATAGGAAGTTTTTGGAAATCTAAATCTTTTATATCATTATAAATGTATTTACTGTCACTTTTGATTAATTTAATTGGTTCTTGCTAATAAAAGGTATCCAGCAAAAAAAGGTATGTTTTATAAAAATAAAAATAAACTAAGACATTCTAGCAAAAGTTTCAGATGTCCTTCTTTCTGTGCAGCTGGAGGCAGTGGCTGAATGTGCAGCCCGTCTGCGAGTTCTGTGCAGGGCTTTGGATGTTAGGGACCTGCGACTCGACAACAGCCTTGCATCGCTGTGGAAACAAGAGGTGTCTCGTCTACGTGGTGTGGCCATGGGAATTGACTCCAAAGAAGCTCTACTAGAAGCTTGGGGTTTGGTGCTTCAGGCCAACCTCCTGCTGGAGCCTCAGAACTCAGGTAAACTAGCCACTAGACAGTGGTGTAGTGCTAGACCATACAACCAGCCAAACCCTGACCGCTTAGTTTAATGACACAGAATATTCTTATCATTCTATCCAGGGGTTCTGGAGAGGCTTGTGAGCTGTGTGGATCAGCAGCAGGGTCATATGGCTTCCTGTGGCCTGCTGGACTCTCTTTCAGAAGATAATGAGGAAGAAGTTGGAGACAGTGCCGCACCGGGCCGGGAGGTGTTACTGCAGCTTGCACGCAGGGCTCAACTGTGGCCTGCACTAGAGGAGTTGGCAGTCCTTAACCAAATGAAAGTCACCACAGATCTGCTGTACCTGTCAGTCACACCAAGGTATGATTGCGTTTCTCTACCTAATTATTAATTATTATAAAACAATTCATCGGGCAGGTTAATGACATTATCAGTGTTATTGTTGTTTATATAGTATTATAATATTTTTAATAATATTATGAATTGGCTTTTATTTTTAGTAATGTAATTGTTTTTTTCATTTTTATTAGTTTTTTTTTGTATTTCTATTTAGCTTAAATGTATTTCACTTTTTGCATTTTCAGATAGATTTTTTAATATAATATTTATATTTCATTTTATTTGAACTTTATCTCAATTTGTTTTATGTAAGTTTTAATTTTAGTAAACAATAACGCTGGAAATTGGCATTTGATTTTGTAAAGATCTTGTAGCACAAGGCTGTTAATAAGGCTTTATTCTTTGTTCTGTATAATGTTTTATTCATATTGTTTTGCATATTTTGGTCTACAGGAGCAGTAAGAAGGCAGAAGATGGTCTGCGCAGGTCCTTCTCTAACCATCTGCGTTTCTGTATGCAGTCGACCCCCATGAATATCCGACAGCTGCAGCCTCTCTGGTTCCTGCTTGGCACTGAGCGGGTCTGTCAAAACACCTTCATAATCATTCTGGTGTTTTTCTGAATGACCGCATTGATGATTGTTTAATTTACCATACAAACAATACAACAATTAAGCTTGATCTTTACAATTATTATGCAGACAATGCAAATGACCTTTGTTAAACATTCCATTTATAAATGTTATATATTAAGCATTCAATCCTCCATTTACCGAGCTGCACATGCTGCACTAGGGACTAATATTTTAATTTCAGTTCATCTCAGTTTTCAACTCTGATCAGTCGTCTTGTAATTCCCTCCCCAGCCTGTGGAGGAGCTGCCGCTGGTGTGGTGTGAGCTGCTGTCTGAGACACTCGCAGCATTATGGAGCGGCAGCGTGACCTCCGAACCTGACCGCTGGCTGAAGTGGAATCCGCTGAACCCTGAGGAGCACATGAACTCCAGATCACTGTTGGGACCATCTGATACGGTGTGTTTGTAGAGGAAGAACTCAAAAACAAAGTTGTTGTTTTTTATTTGTATTAACATGTTATTTAAGGAATCTTCATAAATAACTTTGATGTGATGTCTGTTTATGTGAAGGGTCCTGGCATGCTGAGTCGTGCAGTGTGGTCTCGCTGCATGCTGGGAGTTCTGAGCAGCACTGATGCTGGCGGCCGATGGGATCCATCAGGGTCACACTTCCTGTCATCATCACGTTTGACCCTGGGCGAGTGGAGAGAGAGAACCGGGCAGCTACAAGATCTGAGTGCTGTGATCTGGGATAATATGGCTATGCCTGAGCTTGCTGACTTCAGGTAGAGACACATATCACACCTAGTTAAGGAACACGTCATGTTAGATTTTAAATATTTTAGAACAGTATGGTATTTAATTTTTTTTTTTAAATATTGATTTAAGTATATTAAATTTTTTTTTTTTTTTAGTAAATTGATATTTTTTATAAATGTTAAAATAAACAGTTTTTATTGTCATTTCTATTGTGCAGTGATTAATTTTTAATTTTCTGTCTCATTCCCTCTCTCATTCTCTGTAGATTAAATGACTGTAGGTTGCAAGGACTTGTGTTGCGTAGACAACTGCAGTCTCTCTCTGAGCTGTTGTCTCCAGGTTTACAGGAAAGCTATGCAGAATCCTGTGACAATCTAACTGAAGGCCAGGAACCCATTTCTGCAGCCCAGGAGATTCAGATTGCCCTCAGAGAAGGCCTGCCGGAAAACCTGCTCCCTGAGGGCTTTCTAGATACCCTAGTGACATGCTTGACACAGTTTGCACACAACCGGGCACAAGATTTGGTCCAACTTTCCCGGTCTGGAGTTTTTTGGGTGAATATGGGTCTGCTGCAAATCCAAGTTTGGGCTCC
Source organism: Tor tambroides (assembly GCA_021397915.2). NCBI lineage: Eukaryota > Metazoa > Chordata > Actinopteri > Cypriniformes > Cyprinidae > Tor > Tor tambroides. Next base: position 14,498 of record JAFVLL020000351.1, read on the forward strand.
ACAAACAATTTTTGACCCTGCAGTAAAAAGGGCGTATAAACTCCGCTATGCTCAAGAGGAGGTGAGACAAGCTTGCAAGTGGTTGCTTTTGTGAGATTTCTAGAGATCTGTTGCAGCCTTTCAACTACATGCAGCTCACCTCAAGATGACTTTCTTTGTGTCTCTCAGTTTGCTTTGCTACAGGAAGAGTGGAGAGGGCGGAGTCTGTCCTCACAGCTGCTCACAGGGGCGGAGCTTGAGGAGAGCAGCACAACTGACAACTTCCAGCATCCTCGCATCAGGTAATGAATATATGACAGATATGAGAGATTTTCAGCTAATATCAACAGATATTGATTAGTGCTGAGCAACGATTAATCAAAATAAAAGTTTTTGTTTATATAATATATGTGTGTATACTTTGTATATTTGTTATGTGTGTATATATAATGACACACAGTATATATTTTGAAAATATTTACATGTATATATTTATATTCATATAATTTATATTATATATAAATATATTTTTATATATAAAGAACATATTTTTCTTAAATATATACATGCGTGTGTGTGTTTATATATACATAATAAATATACACAGGACACACACATATATTATGTACATAAAAACTTTTATTTTGGATGTGATTAATTGCAATTAATCGTTGCCCAGCACTAATATTGATATTAAATTGTTTATGATCAAATCCCCTAAATATCCTTTTTTCATACTGTACATCAGAGATATTCAATTCAGTTTCCAATTTCCAATTAGATGTTGAATTCTCTTTTGTTGTTTGTGTGTGTTTGTAGGTACTTGTGGATCCGTATGCAGCAGGTGAAGGAGCAGATTTGTGAACTGAGTCGTAAACAAGCCTGCCGCCCCCCTGACCCCCAATATGGTCGCCTGTATCAGGAACTTCAGCACTATCTGTGCAGCATCGGCCAACCAGCTGCAGTGGGCGACCTGCTCTCCCACCTCTTGAAGGCCTTACAGGCCCCAAAGTCAAGATCAGGAATTCAGGGTTTGTTGAAGGAGGAGGCTGTCTGGCAGGCTTCACAGCACCGCTTTGTCCAGCGGCTGGTCGAGGAGTACCCTCTCTATCCTGACGTGGTTGTGCCCCTACGGGCAGCAATTTTGCAAGTGCAGCATGGCATGCGACTCCTGGCGTCTCAGGTGTCCTCGTCGGTGACTGCCCAACCGGGTCTGTCACGTCTCGTGTCCACTATGCTAGCTTTTCCAAGTCCAGCGGCATCCTCTGATCTGGCCTGTGCGGACTACCTGTGTTCAAGGGAATGCTTGCACATGCTAAAGAGCCTGGGAAAGCAGCTGCCAGCAACAGAGGTCAGCCGTGTGATCCCAGATCATGCAGTTTTGTTGTTGAATGCGCTGCTGTACATACAGAGTCACACACTGAGTGCTGGTCATCTCAGTGCAGAGACGCAAAAACTCTTCAGACATGTTTGCCAGGTGAGATACAAAGTACAAATATCCCAAATAATAATTTGATTTTAATTTCAATGAGATTTTGAATCTCAGATTTGTAATGTTGTATCCTCTAACTTTTTATAATAAATGCATAAATAATTAAATAAATAATAATATTAAAAAAATTGTATACTAAATAAATAAATACATAATGTGGATATATAAAAGGTTCATTTTGTATTATTTATGTACTATTTTAGTATTTATTAATATTTTGTATTGCCTTTTATTTTTATGTTTTCAGTTCGGTTTAATTTTCATATTAGTGACTAATTTTTATTATTTTTTATTTCTGTATAGCTTTAATTTATATTTATTTCTGTTTTATTTTTTTATTACTTCAACTATTCAGTTAGTTGCCAAAACATCATTTCTAATTTTTTTAAAGATTTAAGTTACGTTTTAAGTTCATCCAGTAATTGTAATTTATTTTAGCTTTATTTATTTATTTATTTATTTATTTATTTATGATCTATATAAAAGTCACAATTTTGAATAGTTTTTTTGTTTAGTTAATTTAGTTAGTATATAGATATAGACAGTCTGTGTGAGAAGAAAAATAATATACTGGTTATATTTGAAAAATAATATAATTAGTTTCGTATAATAATTATGGTTTTGTATCAGACTTGTATCAGACCTGATGGGTTTTTTTTCAGGCTATAGTGAATGAATGGGACGAGCAGGAGAAGAGAGCGAGAGAAAAAGAGCAGATGGAAGCCAGTCTGTACCGCAGTCGCTCTCGTCTACATGGGACAGGCCTTACAGAGGAGCAGCAGGAAGAGAGAGAGTTCAGACGCTCTTTCCCCTCTTACCACAAGGTAAACATGGACTAAAAGGGTCACATGCAAGTTTTTACGTGGGATTTAATTTATTTACACACATTTCCATGCTTTCTTGCTCTTTCCATTGTTGTCAGATCGGTAAGAGTTTGTCTTTGGATCAACAATGTGTTTTTTCCGCAGGATTTTGCTGATATCACTTCAGAACCTAGTCTTGATCAGCCAATAATCATAGAGGATGACGATGATGCAGATATGGAGTCGTCTAGTGAAACGAGCAGCTTCCTGTTGGTCAGCAGTATGAGCACTGTGGTTCAGGTCCATCAGAGACTCTGTTTGTCTTATGCTCAGTCACTGTGGTACCAACCCAACCTGTCAGCCAATCACAGCAAAGACCACATCAGTGCCCTGGTTTCGTCATATCAAATCACAGCTCCACTGATTGCCCGCTTCTACCATCTAATGGGTATGAAGTCATGATCTTATACAAATCAGAAAACCTCACATATCTCATCATCTGATCTTTCCCTGTTTATCCCTTGCTCTCTCAGACTGTGAAGTAGACCCTAAGTTGATGGGCTCTCAGCTTCTCCTCAGCACTCTGCTCCAGAACACTGTGAGCGGTTCTGGAGGTCCAGCTGGACTGATTCTGCAGAGTGATGGGCCATATGACTTCTACAGAGACCCCAATATGAGTCAGGCCCGGATCTGCCTGCCAGCGCTAGAACAGCTGAGTAAGGCTGTGAGACAGCGCTTGAGCGACTGGCCCGAACACCCTGCCCTGGTTCAGGTGAGAGAGGCTGTTACTGTCACTGTCATTACAATGATATGTTTCAGGTTTTTTGAAATTGGGTTGAAGGGACCCCCAAGGAACTTAAGGAAAAAAAATAAGAGAAAATAAAACGATTTTACAAAATGTACACTATTGTTTAAAGTTCGGAGTTAATGTTGTTGAAAGTCTGTTACGCTCATCTAAGCTGCATTTATTTGACCAAAAATACAGTAAAATACAGCAATTTTATGAAATATGATTACAACTTAAAATAACTCGTGTAAGTGTAATTTATTCCTGTGACGCCAATTTTTAGGAGCCATTACTGTAGTCTTAAGTGTCACATGATTGTAATAATGAAATCATTGTAATAATTAGTGCTCAGGAAACATTTCCTGTTATTATCAATGTTGAAAGCAGTTATGCTGCTTAATATTTTTGTGGAAACTATGCCACATTTTATTTCAGGATTCTTTGATGAATAGAAAGAAGAAGAACAGCATCTATTTGAAATAACGTGATGTTATAAATGTCTTTTACTGTCGCTTTTGATCAGTTCAATGCATCTTTGCAGAGTAAAATCATTGAACTCCTTAAAAAAATTGAATGGTTGTGTATTTTAGGCTATTTATAAAACATATCTTGTTTTTAAAGAACTGCTTTGAAATAATATTTATTGTGAAAAACACTTTACTAATAAATCTGAATTGAATTAAAAATATTTATTGTCAGGTATGTACATCTAACATTATTAGTGAGTTAAAATGGTGCGCTTAATTTGATAAAAGAAATTAATAATTTGCTTATTAATTTTTTTCTTTGTGCTTTGTATCGTATACGTGGCTATTTTCTTGAAAATCTGTTGCTGCATTTATATTTTAAGGAGCAGATTCATCTCACAAAGGTATAATCACAATTTGGGCTCTAATATTTGGCATCAAGTAGGGTAAAAACCCCTTAGTTTAATTAGCATTTGGGACATAACTTCTTTGAAACTCAATTTGCTATGAAGTGTGTTCAAACTTTTGGCTATTTCTCAAATGCCCTCTTTTGTATTATGTGTCGCAGATCACCATGGTAATAGAGAGGATATTGGCATTTAGTCTTTCCAGCCCTCTAGCAAAGTTCCTAAACGGTTTGGAGATCCTACTCAGCAAAGCACAGGTAGGGGAATCAGCTCATACTCTAGTCCGTAGTATTCTGACCATTTGTGCACAGCTTAGATCATCAGTTTCAGATATCAGTTTGCGAGCAGTTCTTCTCATTTTTCCGCACAGGACTGGGAAAACAATGCTAGCCGGGCAGTGTCTCTTAGGAATGAGCTGGAAGCTATCACACAACTCATCATTCAGTGGAGAAAACTTGAGCTCAAGTAATGAAACAGTCTTAAACTTATGGTGATGGTTAACGCATGTTAAGTTGCTTTAATCTGCTATATGGTGGTCTAATTGGTTTCAACTACTGTATCTCTGCAGCTGCTGGTCGAGCAGCCTAGATAACGCACAGAAGCGCCATGCTGAGAATTCAACCAAGCACTGGTTGTCCATTTACCAACTCATCGAGAGATACCTACAGGAGCAGAGGACAGACTCCAGACATGGTGACCGAAATGTACAATAAATGATTAATCACATTTTATCTGTTTGCATTGAATGACACTTTTCTTGTCCTATAGATGATGTTGTGGAGAATCTTTCCCTCTCGTCAGTCTCATCCACCCTGCAGGCCTTCATTGAAGGCTCCACCTTAGGAGAGTTTTCTGTTCGCTTGTCCATGCTGCTTGGTTTTCACTGCCACGTCCTCCTGGCTCCCAAACAGGAGGGACATGGTAAGAGAAATCTGGATTACAGCATATCCATCGGGACAGAGCAATACATACACAACGTTTATAGAGTACAGTTTGTTTTGTTTTGACTTCTATGGTACTTTGTGTCTTAGAGCGGCTGTGTGACAAAATGATGACTATGCAGGGCTGCGATTCCTAAAAGCATCGTAAGCCTAATTTGATCGAAGCTCCATTGGTTTCAACGGGTCTACGATGTACTTAAGCTTACGATGCTTTTGGGAAAAGCACCCCAGGCTAAATTAAATGAATGACTTCTTCCTTTTATCCTCACAGACTCGCTCTGCAGTTTTCTGTGGAATCTCTATAAATATTACACACAGTTCTCAGAGAGCGTCCAGGCCAAGATCACCCAGCTGAGGTCTCCTATAGAGAAGGAGCTCAAAGTAGGTGGAACCAAAGCAAGCAAGACTACTGTCAGATGTAATTTGGTCTCCTTTTATTGAGTTAATGTAATGTTTATCTTGATGCTTATAGGACTTTGTCAAAATCTCCAAGTGGAATGATGTCAGTTTTTGGTCCATCAAGCAGTCAGTGGAGAAGACACACAGGTGAGGGTGACTGACTAAAAGTTACACTACCATTCAAAAGTTTGGGGTCATACATTTTAAATTTATTAAAATAGAAAACAGTTATTTTAAGCTGTAATAATACTTTCTTTACGTTTGATCATATAAATGTAGTCTCTGTGAGCATAAAAGTTTCAAAATTTCAAAATCATTAAAAAATCTTACCAAACCCAACCTTTTGAACGGTAGTGTGTTTTCAAAACACATCAATGTGATATTGTCTTTATTCATCAGCATGTTTGTTACATTTCAACACTAGACACGTTGTGTCTTGTATATTTAACATATTGCTAAAACAGTGGGCATCAAACTGGCTGTGATGGTTATGACATTGTGTCTGTGATCAGGACCCTGTTTAAGTTTGTGAAGAAGTTTGAGGCGGCACTGAAGGAGCCGTGTGCACCGTGTCTGGTGGAGCAGGGCAGTAGCAGCAGCATGGATGATGTGGATTCACAGCCTGAGGAGACTCCTCTGCACAGGGTTCATCGAGCACTGAGAGCTGCCCTGCCCGGAAAGGGCAGAGATCTGCAGGTAACATAACCTCGAGCTGATATTTCAGCCCTTTCCAAACAACATGACGGCTTATGAATTTTCTTATCATGATCCTTATGGTGTTTCTTTTTGTAACAAAGCTGTATTTCAAACACTTTTCATGCATCAGGCTGATGGTCCAAAGGAACTCTCATCTGATAAAGAGCCCTCGTCTCTCCAAGCCCGTCTGCCTGTCCTCACGAGGAAGATGAAAAAGTTATGTGTTCAGCTGGTAAAGAAGACCACTCTGCCTGAGCTCTCTGAAGACCTGGATCAGTTCACAGGTACCACTGTTTGCCTTCATTTATAGGCTGAGAAGTTTATTTTGTGTTTTTGTAATTAAACTAGATTATTTTATGCTGTCATATTTGCTGTCCTCAAGCTAGCTTACTCAACATGTTATGTTTGATATGTTTGTGGCGTATTAAAGGCATACGTTAGGGTGTATGAATTTTGAAAATCTCTCATGAATGGAAAAAACTTAACTCTTTCTCCAATTTGTTATTGTTCCAGCCGAGTTAATTACCAATGTGCAGGTCCTGCAGAGCCTGACGGTGGACCGCAGCATGGAGCAGGAGAAGCAAAAGGCAGAGGTGAAACACATCCTTCTGCAGAAACAGAGAGCCCTAGCTGATCTCTTCAAGATGCTTGCACAGATCGGTCAGTCTGAGTCATTTCATGTGGTGTTAGAAAATTGATTTATAAATCAAGATTCTTATGGTATTATTATTAAGTTACAGTAGTTTTTTATTTTAAAATGAATAAATATTTAATAACAGTAATTAAGATCAAATTTTATTTTATAAGTTCAAAAATTTATTCCTTTTTCTACAATCTTGGATTGCATGTAGACAGCAGATTGATTGAGTTTTGTTTCTTTCCAGGTCTGTCCTACCGTAAGGGTCTGACTTGGGGTCATACAGCAGACCCAGATGAGACACTGTGTCTGCAGCCCGTGGAGATGAAGATAGCCCTGTCTGCAGTCAAAACACAGGACAACAAGGAGCACACGTATGTAACCAGCATCTACAGACTAGTGCCTGTCATAGAGTTAAGAGTCCGAGCCTGATTTTGATAGTAATAATGTTCACAGGTTATTTGCGGAGATGATGGATGCGTGGGGAGGCTGTGAGAAGTATTTCTATCGATCCTGGGCCAGACGCAACGCCATGCTGACGGCATTACAAAGCGCTGTTAAGGTGAGGGCCTCAAACCGATATAATGAGCAAAATTAAATATCTTCTTTAGATTTAAAGTTTTATTGTGGTCCTCTGAGTGCTGCAATAAGGGATTGTTTTTTGCTCTGTCCTTCTAGGAGCTTGGGCTGGGAAATATACAACGATGCAGAGGTTTCTCTTCTCACCTGTTTAAACTTTTGCTGAGTCAAAGAGGAAGACTTGCCGGACTCACAGAGCACTGGGTCAAACTCAGGTACTGTCCTTTCAAGATTCATTAGATAGACTACCATTCAACTGTTTTCAATATTGATAATAAGAAATGTTTCTTAAGCACCAAAGCAGCATATTAGAATGAATTCTGAAAGATCATCTGACACTGAATTTTTGATGAGAATAAGACACCTTTATAAACACTGCAAAACGCACCGACTCCAAACTTTTGAATGGCCCATTTAAATACTGTATTTTCTGTTTTCATGTTTTCTGATTGTTTTCTGTTTAAAACAACAGGATGTTGATTGACAGTATCCAGAGCATCAAGTCCGACACGCATTGCTCTGAAGATGATGTCAGCGGTCTCCCTCCTCAGAAGCCTCTCCAGCACTGGATCACCAGGGCTCAGTCTTCAGTGCTGCACTGCTCTGTTGTTCTCCAGCAGCTCTCTTGGCTCCTCCAGTGCTGTCCTGAAGGTTCTTCTGCAGCCCCAGCTGAGGCCAGGGAGGGGGAGATCATGCAGGGTCAAGCTACACTGAGCCACCCGTCTCCTCTGCCCCCACACATCCAGCCACAGGCGTGTTTGCTGCGGAGAGGGGAGCAGGCTTGGAACGAGGTGCAGCAGAAGGTGGAGAACCTAATGAAGGAAGTGAAAGACCTGAAAGAGAAACTGGATGGATTGGCCCAGGAATCCACAGAAAGAGTTGTCCATAGCTGGTAAGTATGAGAAACACATCATATTTGAATTGAACTGTTCAGGAAGTGTGGAAATGTTGTGAAAATTTATTTATTTATTTTAGTTTGATTTGATTTTGTTTTATTTTATACACCTGGAGAAAGTCATAATTAAAAAAATTGGGAACATTTCTATAGTGAATATATTAAATAATTTATTTATTTTTTGTTTGTTTTTTAGACCTAGCAAATCCTCACTAAAAATATTGGAAACATTTCTGTAGTGAATTTTGTTTTGTTTAATTTTATATTTTACTTTATTTTATTTTATTTTATTTTTTAGGCCCAGAAAAGTAAAAAATGTTAGGGAAATTTCTATAGTGTTTTTTTAATTATTTTATTTTAATCATCAGTAAAAATGTTGGGGAAATTACTGTATTTTATTTAATTTAATTCTTTTGTCTAGAAAAGTCATTATTAAAAATGTTGGCGAAATTTGAAGTGAATTTTTTTTATTCAGTTTTTTTTTTCTTTTTTCTTTTTTTCTTCGGCCTAGAAAAATCATTTGTAAAAATTTGGGGAATTTTATTTTATTTTAATTTATTTTACTAGAAGTCCTCAGTAAAAATGTCATGGAAATTTTTATATTCAGTTTCAACTCTGTTCCTAATCCATCACCCTTTAGATTTAAATTATGCATCAACATTTATATCCTGTCTCCTCCTTATAGGGATCACTTCACACTTTGCTGTTCCTCTCTGGACCGGCTAGGCATCGTGGTGGGTCAGATGCCGGCTCTAGAACAACTCTTTATTCCTGATGGTGTTCCGGTCCTCCATACCCAGCCTGCCCTCATCTGCAGTCTCCAGGGCGTAAGGACAGAGGTGGAGACCTGTCTCACAGAGTTCACCACCTGGAAGACTCACCTGCTTTCTATCAGACAGTCACAGAAACGTAAGAGCACAGAGTGCTGTTCAGACCTTTGACATGTCCTGCTCTAACTTCCTCTTTCAGAAGGAAATACAGTAATACCAGTGTTGTTGTTGACTAAAGCTGTTAAAAATATTTTTGAATAAAGCTGAAATTAAATAAATTATACATGGAAAAACTAAAAATGTAAAATGAACACTAAATAATTGAAATAAATTAAAGCTAAATACAAATATAAAAAATAAAAATGGCAAAATAAAATTACTAAAATCACATCTTGCTTGCAATTATAATTTATAAGTGTAGTCTATATTGATCTAAATTTACCTCTTTTATTTTTCTTGGCTGCATGCAGGACGTTCCCATCCATTTTCTGCTGAGTTCTCCAGGCAGCTAGAGAAAGCGATAAACATGGTTCTGTGTGCGGTTCAGACGCTTGTTAAGAGGAAGGAGAAGGAAAAACCGGAGGATCAGCAGTCAGAGAGCAAGAGAGGTGGGAATTCACCCTGGATTTTACACAGAGCATGTTCGAGGGGATCTGTGTGTGTGCTCATTTTATGTGTGCTTCTCTAGAGAGTGACTCAGAGGTGGCAGAGGAGCTCTTGAAACCGGGACACTTGGGCAGGTTACTGGAAGAAGACCTGAGTGCAGATGTGTCCAGTCTCTCATTACCAGAGGTCAATGGAGTCGT
>JAFVLL020000353.1:0-13645 GCA_021397915.2 Tor tambroides
ACGGCTGACAAAGTAATTAATCACCTGCAGACAGGAAGCTCTTCAGATGTTGAGCAAATGACTGGTCAGATCTGAAAAGATATAAGGGCGTTTCTTCATGCAACTTCATGCACTTTTTATATCTCAAGGTTTGGTTTTATTGAAACTAACAGATTTAAAGTCCCCTCCCCCTTTTTATATAACGGTTACATTGAAACAATTTTGTCTCTATTGTAACCAATTACAGTAACTACAAAATAACTTGTTTGTGGACACCACAAATGAGGTACAGTCATAATTTGTGTAAAAAAAAATCATAAAATCATTTTTACACAATCAACGTCGAAATGAAATCTTCTTATTGAACTCTTTGTTCACATCATAGTTTTAAACATTTATTAATTCATATTTTTTATAATGGCTTATTATAGTTAAGAGTGAAAGTCAGGGACAAAGGTAAAACAATAAACCTGACAAATAAAAATGTATACATGGGCGGCAACGATGGTTTCATGATAAAAAGTTTACAAGGCACAGAAACGTTTTAGTATGCCTTCATTTATTGTTGCTACATTTCAAATCTCTTTCATATTATTAAAAAAATGGAATAAAAAAAAAATTTAAAATATGGAAAAATGCCAGAGTTGTGAGATATAAAGTCACAGTTGTGAGAAATATTAGTAATTGTGAGAAATTTAAAATTTGAAGCAAAAAAGGTTGCAGTTGTGAAGTACAAGGTTATTATGAATTATAAAATTCAATGAATAGAAATATTATTAAACAATTACATATGATTTTATTGTTTTAGCCTTATCTTAAACTATAAAAATCCATTAAAAATCAGAATTAATTTTAAACTACTAAAAAAAATCTAATAGAAAAATTCTAACTACTACTGTAATGAACTAAACAAAGAGTGAAATAAAAATAATCAACAAATGTATGATTTATATACATTTGGTGTACACAAACAACAATTATGTCATTAAGTAAGTTTTTAGAAGTTAGTGTTGCCAAGGAGAAAAGCGTGAGAAAAGATAATATGAAATATGAGACATGATGTATGAAGAAAACTCACTGTAAATATCACTTTTGATCACCGTTGTCCAGAAAAAATGCTGCCTGAAGATTCTTCAAAATTCTCCATTTGTGCTGTATGAAAGAAAAAAAAAAAAAAAAACAGGTTTGGAATGATGTGAGTAAATGATGACCATTTTCATTTTTGGGTGGACTATTCCATAAAATGCTTTTGTAGACATCTGCAACTTCCATCAGTTATCTACTGAAATGAATAGAACCGGAAACACATCTGAAGAGTTAAACTCTCCTTGTGAATGACAAAAGCTCCCAAATGTCACCATGTTCTCACACACACTTCAGTGACGTGAAGAGAGGAGAAATGTACAGCGACGGCGGTCCCAACACGAGCTCACCGCGCAGAGCAACAGCATGCTGAGCAGCCAAAGGGCAAACAACCCCCCACGCCACTCGAGCGCTTCCGCTCAGGCCGGTTCCCTGCGGAAGCCACCGGCTCTGCTACTGGCTCGTAATTACCATCGGCTCTCCAGAACGTTCTGTGGCCTCTCCATCTGTTCTCTCAGCGACGGGCAGAGAAGCTCCAGTCACCTCATGTAGCATTTAACAAATGGGAGGCTGCCACCCGACTCAGCCGAGGTTCAGGCACTACAAGGGGACAACGTTCCCTGCCTGGAGGAAGAGTACGACAGGTGCACCTGGAACCACCTAGAACCATCAAGAGCAAAATCAAGACATTAGAAGAAGTCTAAAGAAAAAAAGTTTTGGTGTACAATTTACTGTTAAAAGTTTGGGGTCAGTAAGATTTGTTAATGTCTTTGAAATAAGCCTCTTAAGCTCACTCTTAATTTGTGGACCAATTCTCACTGCTAACTATTAACTACGAATAAACTCCTAATTTGCTGCTTATTAATAGTTAGTAAGGTAGGTATGGAGTAGTATTAAGGGAACTAAAATATGGTCATGCAAAATAGGACATCAATATTTGCTTAAAAAGTATTAATAAACAGCCAAAATATTAGTAAAATTCATGCTAACAAGCGACAAGTTAATAGTGAGAATTGGCCCGTAATCATGTCAACCATTTATTTAAAATAAATCAAAAATGCAGTAAAACAGTAATATCACCACAAATTTAGAAAACTGCTTTGTATTTTAATATTATTTAAAAATGTGATTTATTCCTGTGATGCAAAGCTGAATTTTCAGTATCATTACTCCAGTGTTCAGTGATTTGCTGAAACATTTCTTATTACTATTAATGTTGAAAATATTTAGTTGGAAACTGATCTCTTTTTTTTCAGGATTCTTTAACAAAATGAAAGCTCAAAAGAATGGCATTTGAAACAGAAACCTTTTGTAAAATTAAAAATGTCTTCACAATTAATATATGCAATAACAGCATACAGCGACCAGGAATGTACAAATTTCAAAAGAAGTACCATAAAAGTAGTCCATATGACTTATATAATATATACCAAGTCTTCTGATGTCTTAAAAGCCATTGCACCCTTGGTCAAGACATTAGTATCACACGTTGTTTGTTGTAGCTAGGTTTGCATAAATTACACACTTCACCATTTTAATTTTTGTCTTAATTATTTATTTGATCATGCTTTAATGTCTTTTATCATTTAATAGTCATTTAAGAGCTTCTTTCCAAGATCTTTAACACTATATGTGACCCTGGACCACAAAACCAGTCTTAAGTCGCTGGGGTATATTTGTAGCAATAGCCAAAAATACATTGTATGGGTCAAAATTATCCATTTTTCTTTTATGCCAAAAATCATTAGAATATTAAATAAAGATCATGTTCCATGAAGATATTTTGTAAATTTCTTACCATAAATATATCAAAACTTAATTTTTGATTTGTAATATGCATTGCTAAGAACTTCATTTCGACAACTTTAAAGGCGATTTTCTCAATATTTAGATTTTTTTGCACCCTCAGATTCCAGATTTTCAAATAGTTGTATCTCGGCCAAATATTGTCTGATCCTAAACCATATATCAATGGAAAGCTTATTTACTCAGCTTTTAGATGATGAATAAATCTCAGTTTTGAAAAATTGACACTTAAGACTGGTTTTGTGGTCCAGGGTCACAGATATGACCCAAAACAACCAGTTTTAAACTCAACAAGTATTAAAAATGAACCTTCCCTAGTCTTATTTTTCATAAATAATTGGTGCACATTATTCTAAAGAAATGTAGTTTGTTGAAATCTTGCTCTACCTCTGAAATGACTTACCCTTCTGGATGACGTCACCACCAATCCCTCTCAATTTTATATCCACTTTTTTACTTTAGTCTCACCCTAAATTTTTCTTATTGAATATCATGTTTCACTTAGAAATATGTCGTATCACAGAAGTAAAACAAGCTTTATTATGATTTAAAATTATCATTTTCTTCCTGGAAAGTCTATATTGATTTACCTCATCCAGCAGGTCACAAAGTGAGCAACCAGCTTGTTATTTTCCCCCGAGGCGAATGCTGAACGCCATCAGAACGCTTTGGAAAGTTCTGTCAGACCTGTTTTAATGCAGGAAAAGTTGTTGCAGGCCAGAACAGAAGCCTCTGATCTGTGAGCTGAGACAAGGGACAGTTCTCCATATCTGACGGGCTAACAGAGAGAGAAAAGCGAGGGAGTGAGAGAGAGAGACGGCAGGCCTGCCTTGCGTGAAGTTGCCTGTGATTATGTGTTCATCTGACCCTGATGTAGACCGCATTCCAGACGCTTTCTCAAACGCTTGATCTTCTGCACATCAAAATCGCCTTGAAGACAAGGAAAGAAAGTGTTTGTCTAAAACTTTTGTCTGGAAGTTTGCGGAGTGAGACTTTAACTTCTCCTTTGCGTCCGTCTCAAACACTGTTTATATTCGACTCCAGGTTTGGATAATCATTTCAAAACTTGCTTCTCTTCATCACTAGGAAAATGAAAACTTAATTCATGCTACAAAAATACGTCCTGTAAGCATTCTTCTTGCAAATGACACAAAACTCACTTAATTTGTCATGTTTTTGCAGTTTCTCCAGCACTGTGTCATTAAATCTGCTTGAAAATGAGCTCATTTCATTATGTTAATGCAAACTGATTTATAAACACTGGCTCGAGCCGAACGCAATCAAACTTAAACGACACACAGCAAAATTGTGTGCAGACCAACAGGAAAGATAAAAATCACAAACGAGAACTCTTATATCTCAGCTGTTTCTCATAGACAGCACTGAGATGAAATAAACAGAGAGAAAGAGCCTTGTAATCTCAATGTCTCTAGAGATTCAGAGAAGATCTCAACAGTGTCTGTTTGTCAAGATGGTACCAATTCTTTAATCAAAATTCAGTAATTTCAACATAAACTCAAGGATAAGGACAAAATCATCGGCGCTGTGCTATACACATTCAGTTTACAGCCAATATTAGTTCTGCAACAGCTGACATTTAGAGAGTGGAAGATGTTGATATATACATAACACAATAATGTGAAAGCAACAGAAATTAACTGAAATAAAAACTTGTTCATTTTGTCAGCGCCAATAGCCTTGTGGGCAGCGTGTCGACATATAGCACCGTCCCATCCCCTCTCTCTCCCACTTCACTTCCTGTCCTCTCAACATTGTCCTATCAAATTAAAGGCAAAAACGGCAAAAATTAATTAAAAAAAAAAGTTAATTTTACTCAAAATTTCCTTGCCAAACTGACACGTTTATCTTAAAATGGCCAAACACTTAATAATTAATCGGCCTGAAACTGTGTAAACCAAAGATACTGAACACATGTGATATTTAATAAATAAATGCATTATTTCTTTTTTGCACGAGTGTGTACGTGTCTATGTATTAGTGTTGTCAAATGATTAATCGCGATTAATCGTATCCAAAATAAAAGTTTTCGTTCACATAATATGTGTGTGTAGTGTATATTTATATAAATACAAACACATAGAGTATATATTTTGAAAATATTTACACGTATTTACATGTATATTTTTATATTCATATAATTTATATTAAATAAAAATATATTTAATATAAGCATAACATATTTTTCTTAAATATATACATGCATGTGTGTGTATTTATATATACATAATAAATATACACAGTACACACATATATATTACATGAACAAAAACTTTTATTTTAGATGCGATTAATCGCGATTAATTATTTGACAGCACTATTATGTATATATAAAATGTGTATGGAAGGATATAAAATATATATCCTTATTTAAGTATTTAAGTAATGTAACTGAATTCGAAGGTGTTTATATAGTATCGTTTATAAATTTGGGGTCAGTAAGGTTTTTTTTTTTTAAAGAAATGAATACTTTTACTTAGCAAGGATGCATTAAGTTGATCCAAATTGAAAGTAAAGGCATATAAAAATTTTATTTTAAATGTAGATTTCTATTTCAAATAGATGCTGTTCTTTTGTATATTCAAAGAATCCTGTTTCTGCAAAAATATTAAGAAGCACAACTGTATTCCACAATGATAATAAGTTTCTTGAGCAGCAAATCAGCATATTAGAATAATTTCTAAAGAATCATGTGACAGTGAAGACTGTAATGATGTAATGATGCTGAAAATTCAAATTTGCATCAGAGGAAAAAATTATATTTTAAAATATATTAACATAGAAAACAATTATTTTAAAATGTAATAATATTTCACAATTTTTACTGTATTTTTGATCTAATAAATGCATCTTTGGTTGCAAAACCTGTCAGGAAACAGTAATTATTTTTGCAACTAATGCTAGTGGTCCAGAACACAAGTCTCCTTTATAAAATTAACCTCTGTAGGTGCAGCGAGCTCTGCGACGAGCCTGACTGGAGACAAAGCAGAGAAGTAAAAGCGGCTCTGCATAAGCGGGCCCCGCGGGGAGAAGGCTTCAGCTTGTTAGAGTGAGCGACTCAACACGGCTCCTCTCTGCTCCTGCTGACATTTCTAGTGGCACTGTCAGCGGAGACAAACTCAGATGGGACCCGAGCGAGTCGGAGTCACTTCCACAGTGGCGACGCGTGCACCACCGCAAGCTCTCGGTGTGAAATGAGCTCCCCGAGGAGACACGAGGAGACAACTGTCAGCCGGGTGGGAGGAAGGGAGGGACTTTATCTAACTCACTAATGAACGATTGTCTAATTTCCATCAAACGCAGTCACAAAGCCTTGGCCCTATCTCTCTCCAAACACTGTCATGATAAAGGAATGTTAAGAGAAAGAGGGAGAGATGGAGGAGCAGAACGAGGGATGAGAACTGTCAAGAGGTCAGAGCGGGAACTCGGAAAAAAAAGAAGAAGAGAAAAGCGTGGAAGTTCTCTCCCTCTTTATCTGTCGCTTCCTGAGCTTTTCCTGGCGAGGAATAATCTGCAAGTACAGACGATCGCACGCCGCCGCTGGAGATAACACACGGATGACAAAATATCAACTTTCTCCTACAAAATACTCCAAAGCTGTTTGATTAGAATATCAGCACAGACAGTAATTAATTTCAACTTTAATTACTTGCTGTACATGCCGATTAGATCGCAGGTCTTAGATGAGTTATTAAAACAGCAGGGAAATGTGCTTTGTGCGAATATGTGCGCATTAAAAAAACGAGCGTGTTAATGTTCTTACCTCTCTTAACCTGTGTGCTGAATGATGAAATTACATCATGCACAGAGACTACAGGAAAGAACTTATCAGATCAAAAACACTTTGGTGTGTGAGTGAGAGTTCTTTAGAGTTATTTGATTTAACTCAGCCACCCGACTCTTTTGAATCTGTTCACCAAAAAGACTATATAGATTTATTCACTGATCAATGCACTACTGATTCCGCATTTAGTCTCAGTGGCCGGTGGTGTAATGCAGTAAATGGAAATTGAAGCACAAAAAGAAAATTAAGCACAAAATACAATTTTGAGGAAGTGTCCCGGGACAAGGCGGAATATTAATAAGACCCACCTTCACGCTAAATGCATTTAAAACTTGGAATTCATTACCAAGAAGTGCTGTTTTAATCTAATCTAACCTAACTTAATACAATATAATATAATGTTATGTTTACTACAGTCAGATAGATAGACAGATATCTAGATAGATAGATAGATAGATCTAAAAAAAATACCTTGGCTCGTTCAAGCTGGTTATGCTAAAACTGCATATTTATAGTGATTAATGTTCTCAATAGCTTTTGTGTTTTATGTGTTTAATTTAATGTCACAATGGAAACAGAAGTAGCAACATATCTTTTGTTCTGTAACTTCTCATAAAAAAAACTGAGAGCCGGGTCTTGATTCGATTTAGTGGTTTTTGATTGATTGGAGGTACATCTGACTGCGAGTTTGCAGTCGAGTGTGAGAAATAGGAGGGTTTGACTGGGCTAAATGATTGGAAAAATCCGAGACATATCACCAGATAGAAGTCTGTCATTGATTAAACATAAGGTAAAAAAAATAATTCTAAAAAATTAAAAGGTGCATGATTGAATCGTTCACAATAAGATCGATAACATGCATTTACAAAATACATTTGACTTTTCATGCAATCCAACTGATAGCTCTATCAGAATAGAAAGCCTTTATGTTAGCAAATCAATCTGAAAATATTATCCAAATTCAAATCTGATTGAAAGAGACTGAACATTTGGAGTCGACATGTAGCAACACTGTCTCAGCCAATAGCATGACTTAGGAGTGGGACTATTCATTTGCCTGACCAATGGAAGAAGGGGAGAGTGTCGGGAACTGACCCAAATGTGGCACTTGATAACTTTACACAATCATTATATTTCATGGCAGAGTTTTACATATAAACATCACACCGGGTATCTGAAATGGGACTGAATTTATTCTGAAACTTTTTGAATTTATTCTGAAACTCTTGTACCACGGAGCCTTTTTACTGGCATTATTTTAAAATTAAAAAACAGCTATATGTTTACAGTCAAACCAAAAATTGTTCAGACATCAGATATAATTTTGATTTTTTTTTTAATTATAGTGGGTCCAGGACACTATAGTTCATTTATGTAAGTGAGGATAGCAAAATAAAGTAAACTGTGACATATCGTATAAAATTCTCCATATAGTGCACTACCAGTAAACCTGATAAAAATTTGGGACCAAAAATTATTCAGACACTTTGACCTGACCATGTTTTGCAGAAGTGTTTTTCTTTAATTGCTAATGCACCACAGACTGAAGAAAATTAAGCATTGCTTGGTAATTGGTTGACCTAAATTGGTATTATCTAATTGTGTACTTAAATTTAACAGCTGACAGCTATTCACCTTAATTTATTATACCTTTCTATCAAAGTTATCTGACATTATCAAGATGAATTTGTTCTTACACAGTTTAACTGATTTCTTGTCATATTTTATTACCATTTTCTAAACTATAGCGAATAAACAGAGAATGTGAGAAATGTTGAAGTTGTCTGAATAAATTTTGGTTTGACTATGTTTTTGGAATTGAGAACAACAGAACGAAATAATGCATGAATATTATTAATAAGCAACACGTGATCATCGCACAATGATTCTCTTTACAGAGCTGTCTGTCCTGGTGTATTTGAATTAGCATACAGCAGGACTGATAGAAGAGCAAGCATCTGACCGCTATTGCAGAGCTGAGTTAAGCTGTTCGCTTTAAATCCCATGAATCAGGGGCCAGTCTGGTCTAATAAGGCCACAAAGCATCGCTTCACTCAAAATGAACTTTTCCACACCAATCAAAGGACCATCAACCGTGCAAACACGTGAGCGGCCCATTTCTCAATGAGAGACTAATTAATTTACCTCACTTATAAATACATTTTTTAGCTCCTTGGGCCGATCTCACAGAGCGCGGTGTGAAGAGTTTGTGGGAACGGCTAATCTGAAAATCCCCGCCACACAATAACGGGAGTGACAGCGGAAGGGTGAATGAGATAAGTCTCGGTAATGAAAGTGGAGGCCAGAAGAAGCGGACAGTATGTAATGAAGAGAGAGTGAGGGAGGGATGTTTAAAAGAAGTTCAAGAAAAAAGATAAAGAGCGCAGGGATGATGTTATCTGCAGGATTGAAGAAAAGCGCTTCAGCGGCCGAACGCTTCCAATCACTTAATCGGCACGACTCCACCCAACCCCGTCCTGTCCTCCCTCATATGCCATTTCCAAACCCCAAACAGACCATTTTCAGTGTTTGTGAGAGAGAGACTGAGAGAAATGTTCTCTCAGGTCAAAGTCCTCTTACAAGGACACAGTAAAAGTGAAGCTCGAATAATAATACACATTATAATCTATGTTGTTCAATATGTTGATGCACAAATATTATAAAATTTTGAAAATCATTTTTAGGAAGAAAGAATATTCTATGCTATTTTGTCTAAAATTAAAAAAACACTAAAAAAAAAAAAAGGTACTAGAAGTGAAATTAGATATCACATCATAATAATGTACAGTATGGAAACTGGGCATTACTTTTAACATTTTTAGTTTTGACTTTCATTTTGACTTTAACAGTGTTAGGGGCCATTCACACAAAACACGTCTTTGCATCTAAGGCCCTGTTTACACTAGTGCGTTTTCATTTTAAAAGCCATTTTAAGATCCTCGCCTACACTGGCGTTTTCACTGCATTTCAGAAATGATCTCCGTTACACTACACAACTGAAAATGCATGTCACATGACCATTCATGCAGGTACAACTATAGATATGCATAGGTAGATTCCCTATTATTTAGATGGCGGACACGTCTACGTGCTTGGAGCGGTCGAATGGGGAATCTACCCATACATATCTATGGGTACAACAATGAGCATGATGTTATTGTTTACACGGTCGTCAAGGGTATGCAGAGCGAATGTGAGCAGCCATGCCATTGTTTTCAAAAGTCTCCGTTTTGGTCCGTTTGCACTGAAACGCAACCTCAGAGTTTTCAAACTAAAACGGGGTCTGCAGCATTTTCGAAAGTCTCCGTTTTTGAGGGTCGAAAACACTGGGGTAGCGTAAACGATAGGTGTAACTGTAGCAAAAGTTATGCATTTTAAAATGAAAACGCACTAGTGTAAACGTAGCCTAAAAATGTGAGACGCGGTTCTCTGGAATGGTTTAAAAAAAACTAAAAATTGCAGCAAAGAATGCCTCCTCCACCCTGTTGCTGTCAAATAACATAGTTGCCATGCCAACGTGGTACTGTAAACAAAAGCTTGTAACACCTGTCCCGTCTCCGGGGTCTTCTGATTGGTCCACTGTTTTGGAACTGACATTAATGAGCGGCACTGCATGTAAAAGTTGTAAATCTTTTAACTTAAACAGCGTTTTGAAAATGCGGCGCTCACTGCAAAAGACGTGAGTGCATAGGTCATATGTCCGTCTAGCGTGTTTACATAGAAAAACAATGGAAAAGTCATGCATTGGAATGGAAAAACGCATTCTCTGTGAACAGCCCCTTATGGCGCTTTTCCACTGCATAGTACGGCACGGTACAGTTCAGTACGGCACGCTTTTGGGGGGTTTTCCACTGGGTACAGTACCTGGTACTTTTTTTAGTACCACCTCGGCCGAGGTTCCAAGCGAGCCGAACCGTTACCAAAACGTGACGTGTAAACGCTGCTGATCACTGATTGGCCGGAGAGAATCGTCACTGCCTGCGTCATTGAACTTGCGGCACGAGACACAACAGACCCGCTAGATTTAAATCAGCACAGCCAGCGAAGAATCGAACGCAACTGTTTTGAATGAGCGCACCTTTCTTTTAACAACCAAAAATGGCTGTTTTTTTGCCTATTGATACAGACGTTCCTCTCGTTGATAGCCGAGGAGCGGATCCAGCGTGAGCTTGATGGAGCGACGCGGAATTAAAAAGTTTTTCAGGAGTCATGGCAGTAGAGGCGGCGCAACTATAACGACACGTGAATAATCCCGCCCACTCTAAAGCGGTACTAAACTGCAGTGGAAACACAAACCGAGCCGAACTGAGCCGTGCCGTGCCGTTCTGAACCGAGCCGAGCCGAGTCGTACCACGCAGTGGAAAAGCGCCATTAGATGACAAATGATCAGATGGCGGTAAATGTAATTAAATTGTAAAAATAAGACAAATGAACATATCCAAAGTTGGTTCACACTGAAAAAAGGGAATAAATACATAAATACTGTATATAAAGCAAGCTAATAACAGCCAAAAACCAATATAGTACTGAAAAATCTCAACATGTTACCTTTGTTCTTAAAACATGTCTTAAAGTTGGGGTATGCATTTTTTTTCATGAACGCTTTAGAAAACTGAGTCGGGCCAGTACCAAAACAAACTTGTAGCCAATCAGCAGTAAGGGGTGTGTCTACTCATGATGCAAGGAGAGAGCTCTCATTAGTGCACATGACGGACATTAGCCGAGCCGAGCGACGACAGAAAGATAGAGATGGTGGATAAAAAAACAAAAGAGGAAACCATCTGCGGAACAAAAGAAGGCTTACACCTTGTCTACACCGGACGCGACCGTTGAAAATCATTTGAAATTTGTGTCAATACGTCATAAATAGAACGTGGCAGCAGTTTACTGTCAGGGATTTGTCGTGTCCCATCCAGTGTAGACAGCATCACTGATTATAATGAGTTCTATAGTATTTTGTCGCACCACTCGCGTCCGGTATAGACACAGTGTTACGATAAGGCAAGAAGAAGGACCCGTGTAAATATCAGATCAGCTTTCCAGCGCTGGAGAGAACTCATGGAATGGGAAGGCCTGCGATCGGACGCCGAGGTTGCTTTGTTTCTTCTCCATAGGTGAGTAACATTGGTTTTGCTTTGTTTCACAGAACTAATCGTTGCCGTCCGTATGTGTGGGGCGGAGTTATCAAAACAGGGGCGAGACCCTTTTGGGGTAAGGGCGTGTTTGTTTTGGTGATTTCAAATGTCAACATTGGCTGCCAGAAATCACTTACCCCACCTTTAACATCTATAAACTACCAAAGCTTTACAGATCTCTGTAAAATAAGGCAAAACATTACCTTAATTCAACATTTATTTAAAATCTGTAAGTAACTTGTAACTGTTAAATCTTGCTGTGTACACTGTGATGGTTTCTACCTGACTTTTGTCCACATGTTCATCTGTGTAAATGAGTCTTGGTTCCTCCTGTCTGTCTGATCCTCTGCCCCTCCACCTGTAAGAAGCGAGAGAGGAAACGTTTATGCCTAAAATCCACTACAACTTAAATGTCATCAGCAGCTTTTGATAGAGTCATTGTCAACTGACTCCATTAAAGATTGGAAGGGTTATCTCACAGATCTCCATCTTCATTCTAGTCTGAGCTTCAGACGGCACGCTCACAGACTGCCTACAAACCTTCTGATGCATAATACACACAAAAATGTCAAAAGCTGGCTGTAATCGCAAGCTGCAATCTGATTAGCTGGCTTTACAAAATTTCAGGGAGTTAGAGCACTGGATTTTATCAGTTCACCAGTTTACAAGTTTAAGGATGTTACAATAAGCACTTCTTAGGAAGAACTAGCACTGGATCTGATCAAATTTGCATGGTTCATGACATAACATTTTTTGGAAGATATCCAAGATCCAAGACATAAAGTCACTTATATAAATAAATTATATATATATATATATATATATATATATATGTGTGTGTGTGTGTGTGTGTGTGTGCGTGTATTTGTTTATGCTACATTGTGGGGACCAAATGTCCCCACAAGGATAGTAAAACTTGAAATTTTTTACATTGTGGGGACCTGCCTGCGGTCCCCACGAGGGAAAAAAGTTTATTAAAAATAGCAAAGGATGTTTATCTGAAAGTGTAACAATGCAAACAGATTTTCTGTAAGGGGTAGGTTTAGGGTTAGAGTTGGGTTAGGGGATAGAAAATATCGTTTGGTCAGTATAAAAGTAAAAGAAGTCTATGGAAAGTCCCCACAATTCACAGAAACAAACGTGTGTGTGTGTGTGTGTGTGTGTGTGTGTGTGAATGAAATTATTATTATTGTTATAAATTATTATTATTATTACTGTATACATTTATTGACTTGTAAAACATCTATATACAATATATATTTATGTGTTTATGTTTGTATATTCAGTCACATATATAAATGTTAATTATTTTATTATTATTACTATTATTTATATAATTTATGACATTATTTATATGTAAGTCACTTGTATACATTATTATTATTATTATTGTAGACATTTAATGTTGTTATTATCATATGTATTATTATTATTGCAGATATATATATATATATATATATATATATATATATATATATAGTGACTTGTGAAACGTCTATGTGTGTGTGTGTGTGTGTGTGTGTGTGTGCGCGCGCGCATGTATATTCAGTGTATATAAATGCTAATTATTTTATTATTATTATATTATTGTAGATATTTCACAATATGTGTGCTTTGTATAAATAATAATAATGATGTGATATAATTTCATTGTTATATAATGTATTAATAAATCATTAGATTTATATTAGTGGTGTCAAAATTAGCGCGTTAACGCATGCGATTAATTTTTTCTGATTAACGGTTAGGGTTGGCCACCCCATTCGCAACTGCTGCCTCTGTCTCTTTTTTCTTGAAAAGGATTGCGTTTATTTAGATGCAGAACGTCTTTGACCACATC
>JAFVLL020000354.1:0-36499 GCA_021397915.2 Tor tambroides
AAAAAATCAAAATATTGAGAAAATCGTCTTTAAAGTTGTCCAAATGAAGTTCTTAGCAATGCATATTACTAATCAAAAATGAAGTTTTGATATATTTACAGTAAGAAATTTACAAAATATCTTCATGGAACATGATCTTTACTTAATGTCCTAATGATTTTTGGCATAAAAGAAAAATGTATAATTTTGACCCACACAATGTATTTTTGGCTATTGCTACAAATATACTCCAGCGACTTAAGACTGCTTTTGTGCTCCAGGGTCACAAATGTGTAAATAGTGTAATATAAACAAAACTTTTGTGGCTGTTTACATTGAAAAATCCCACCCCAACATATATGCAATAATGGCAATATTATTAGCCAATATATAATTTAATCATGACGATAAAATTCCCAGGGCCTTTCGCGTCGGCATATAGACTCCAAGGGTTTTTTATCTAAAGCAATGGAGGACCCTGCACGTCGAAAAGTAACGCTAAAGGGTCCCGACCAAGCGTCAATATGTGACGAGTTGGGAGTGAGAATGTGTTGATTTTAAACCTTGAATCGCTTTGGATAAAAACATCCTGCCAAATGCATAAATGCAAATGAATCACAATAATACCAGGAGCATGAATTAAGAAAATAAATAATCAATGTTGAAAGTGTCTCCTGAGAAAAAAAACTCTCAGATTTGCCAAAAGAACTCAAACATTTCTCATCAAATTCCCTAAATCTTTAAGCTCTGTGTTCCAACCATGCATCAACAATTGTCTCACTGGCGTCTATTTTTATGTCTCCTCAGGAATCCACATCTGAGACAAAGTAGATAATGAAACATAACCGAGACCTTCGCTCCGAGCAATACGCCGTTCCTCTGGGAAGCAGCAACAATCGCTATCAATACGACACACAAACATGCCAATTAACATGAATTTTCCTAACTGGTTTGGACATCAAAGACTCGATACTATCACTGGGACAAAATAAAGCACTTAGGGTCAGCGGTGATGCAAATTGTCTTTTTTCCCTTCAATGGCTCGCTATCGCATGCCTCCAGTAGCTTTCTTTTCTTACAGAGGAGCAATTAGAGATAATGCTTTATTTAAACTGTGTATATACAACGCTTTTATCCTCTTGTTAATGTGGCGGCCCTAAAGAGGGGCGTTTGGACGGCTGAATGTCAGGTCGAGGCGAGGAGGGGTCGAATTAGAGCTTATCGTGCTCATCTGCGTGTAGCGCGGGAGGGTTTGGCCCGATCCTGAGCAGATAACGAGAGAAGAAGGCTGTACGGAGAACATCAAACGGGACGCTGGCGACTGGCGGACCCAGAGGACTGAAGAAGCCTAGCCGTCCCACCCAAAATGAGTGTTTGTACTTGCATGACCCGGCGAGAGATCGCTTCACAACAAACAAACACACGCTTTGTCTGAAGGAGAATGGTTTAGATGGAAAAGTGCTGCTGCTGTGAAGAGTAAACCACACTGACGGACCTCAGACTGTGACAGCGACAGGACAGAGTTTGAACAATTCCCAGCTTTTATTAAATAGAACATCAGTAGAACCTTTAGATTGCACTATTATTAAAGAAATACAAAAAAAAAGTTTTATACTTCTTGTTTTAGTAAACTTAGTGTTGTATACTACGAATATTGTTGGCTCTATGAT
This sequence comes from Tor tambroides, assembly GCA_021397915.2. Taxonomy (NCBI): domain Eukaryota; kingdom Metazoa; phylum Chordata; class Actinopteri; order Cypriniformes; family Cyprinidae; genus Tor; species Tor tambroides. The sequence continues at coordinate 1,650 of JAFVLL020000354.1, forward strand.
GAATTGCTTGTTATATTCCTCATTTCCAAGTTGTTTTGGATTAGAGCATTTATATCCTATTTCATTTTTGTTTATTCTAACTATATATTAATATTATATTTAAATATTCATATATTAAAGAAAAAAGGGGTACATGTGTATACACTAAATATGTTTTCACTAAAAGAAATGTACATATGTAATACAAATATATCCTTTATTATATACACAGTGCATTCAGAACGTATTCAGACCCCCTTCACTTTTTTCAATTTTGTTATGTTGCAGCCTGATATTACAATTGTTTAAATTCATTTTTTTCTCATTAATCTACACTCCGTACCTCATAATGAAAAAGTGAAAACAGAACTTTAGAAATGTCTGTAAAAAAAATTTTTTTTAACTGAAATATCACATTTACATAAGTATTCAGACCCTTTACTCAGTACTCAGTTGAAGCACCTTTGGCAGCAATTCAAGTCTTTTTGGGTATGACGCAACAAGCTTTGCACACCTGGATTGGGGGATTTTCTACCATTCTTCTTTGCAAATCCTCTCAAGCTCTGTCAGGTTGGATGGGGACCGTCGGTGGACAGCCATTTTCAGGTCTCTCCGGAGATGTTGGATAGGGTTCAAGTCAGGGCTCTGGCTGGGCCACTCTAGGACATTCACAGAGTTGTCCCTAAGCTGCTCCTGTGTTGCTTTGGCTGTGTGCTTAGGGTCATTGTCATGTTGGAAGGTGAACCTTCAGCCCAGTCTGAGGTCCTGAGCGCTGTGGAACAGGTTTTCACTGAGGATATCTCTGTACTTTGCTCCATTCAGCTTTCCCTCAACCCTGACCAGTCTTCCAGTCCCTGCCGCTGAAAAACAGCCCATGAGGCTGCTACCAACACACTATATACTTTTGGGATGGTACTCTGCAGGTGATGAGCAGAGCTGGTTAACTTCAAACATGATGCTTAGAATTCATCAGACCGGAGAATCTTGTTTCTCAGAGTCTGAGGGTCCTTTAGGTGCTGTTTTGCAAATTCCAAGTGTTTTCATGTGTCTTCACTGAGGAGAGGATTGAGTTTGGCCACACCGCCATAAAGCCCAGATCGTTGGAGTATTGCAGTGATGTTTGTCCTTCTGTAGGTTTCTCCCATCTGCATATATGATCATGGAACTCAACTAGAGTGAACCATCAGGTTCTTGGTCACCAGTCTAGACAAGGCCCTTCTCCATCAATTGCTCAGTTTGGCTGGGCGAGCAGCTCTTGGAAGAGTCCTGGTTGAGCCAAACTTCTTCCATTGAGAATTATGGAAGCCACTGTGTTCTTGGGAACCTTCAGTGCAGCAGAAATGTTTTTGTAGCCTTCCCCAGATCTGTGTCTCGATACAATCCTGTCTCTGAGCTCTGCAGGCAGTTCCTTTGACCTTATGGCTTGGTTTTCTCTCTGATATGCATTGTCAACTGTGAGGCCTTAGAAAGGTCAGTGCCTTTCCAAATCATGTCCAATCAATTTAATTTACCACGGGTGGACTCCAATCAAGGTGTAGAAACATCTCAGCAATGATCAAGAGAAATGGGAGGCACCTGAGCTAAATTTCAAGCGTTGTTGCAAAGGGTCTGAATACTTATGTAAATGTGATATTTCAGTTTTTTCTTTTTAATTAATTTACAGATATTTCTAAAATTCTGTTTTCAGTTTGTCATTATGAGGTACAGAGTGTACATTAATGGGAAAAGAAATTAATTTAAACAATTGTAGTATCAGGCTGCAACATAAAATAAAAAAAAAAGGTGAAGGGGGTCTGAATACTTTCTGAATGCACTATATGCTGCTCAAGAAGGCATCACAATGCATTAAGAGCCGGGGGATGTAAACTTTTGAACAGGATGATGATGTGTAAATTCTTCTCATTTTGTTTAACAATCATATTTTTTCATTTAGTACTGGACTTCAGAAGCTACATAAATGTTTCCCAGAAGACAAAGTAAGTACGATATACCCTGATCATCCAATTTAAAAAGTTTACACCCCCCGTCTCTTAATGCATTGTGTGGCCTTCTTGAGCATCAGTACATGTTTTCACCTTTTGTAATAGTTATGCATGAGTCCCTCAGTTGTCCTCAGTGTTAAAAGATGGATTTCAAAATCATACAGTCAATGTTGGAAAGGGTTCAAATATGCAGAAGATGCTGGAAAACCAAAGAATGTGCAGGAGCTGGAGGATTTTTCTGAAGAACAGCAGGCAGTTGAACTGCTCAGGACAAACAAGGGACTCATGAACAACTATCACAAAATATAAAACCAGTCGTGGATCATCCAGGAAATGACACATAGTATTAAGATTCAAGGGTATGTAAACTTTTGAATGGGGTCATTTTTATAAATTCAGTTATTATTTCGTCTTGTGGAGTATATGTAAATTTCTGTCATGTGAAATAGCTTATTCAGGACAGTACTAAATAAAAATTAACATGCAATTTTCATGATCCCTCTTATTTTGTTTCAATTATTAACATTTTGCGCATTCTGCAAGGGGTATGTAAACTTATGAGCACAACTATATATATATATATATATATATATATATATATATATATATATATATATATATGTATGCATACATATATAGTCAGTTATTTCTATCTTTTGCTGTAGTGTGTCAGTAGGAAATATCAGTTTACATTTCCAAACATTCATTTTGCCATTAATTGTAATAATCCAGTGAGTGGATGAAGCATCTTGGAGACGTTGCCACAGTTCTTCTGGATTTAGTCTGTCTCAGTTTGTTCTGTTTCTTCATGTCATTCCAGACAGACTGGATGATGATCAGATCAGATCTCTGTGTGGAGCTCTGGCTGTTGTCAGACAAAAATCTCACTGGATTATTACAATTAATGGCAAAATGAATGTTTGGAAATGTAAACTGATATTTCCTCCTGACACACTACAGCAAAAGATAGAAATAACTGACTTAAAACCATTTTTAGCTGCTGAAAATACTAGTGTTCTAATCATTTTGGCCACCACTGTATGCATATGTGTATATATATGTGTATACGTGTATACGTATGTGTGTGTGTGTGTGTGTGTGTGTATATATATACAGTACATATATATATATATATATATATATATATACACACACAAACACATATACATATTCACACACACACACACACATATATATATATATATGCGTATTTATATATACACATTTGGATATACACACATACGTACATATGTTTTTATATTTAATTGCTTTATTGATTATGTTAAAGATGAGAGTTGTCTATTTTTACATTTAGGATATTTTATTTTTTTTTTGCCATTTTACCTTTCCTACTTCCTATTTTGCCCTGAAAAACAAACTAGCTTTTCATAATGACTTTAAGCTAAAGTCTGTGTTTCCTCTGTTTAATCTCACAATTGAAGCATCTCATTTGTGATTTTTCAGGTCATCACACATCAACATTTCCCCAGGATCTTTGCTGCTGCCACTTGTGTGATTGTGCTTCTGGTGGGAAAGGTGGAAACAATACAAAAGCCCGTCTTTGTGGGGAAATCTCTGGTGAATTGTCCTTAAAGCTGAAGCGTTCGGCGGTACAGAATGAGACGCGGGGGTCAAACCCAATAACCAGCTCACTCCCCTCTTTGTTCAAAGCAGCAACCCCATCCTTTTCTGTTGTGTTTGTGGCCTTTATTTTGAGCTCTAAACACCCAGATGCCTGAGCTTTTCTTTCAGGGAATAACTGTGGACATCCTTGTCTTTTTTCCCCCCTTTTTCACTTCATGAAGCCGCAGTCAATGTGTCATTGTGTTTGCTCAGAAGGACCTGACATACACTTTGGTGGTCTTGGTCACTGTCTACATTGGTGGCTGGAGTAGTCCGCGGATTACGCTTTTGTGCGTTGTGAAAAGGTAAGAGAAGTCACTTATTTGAGCTCAGTGAAGCTGCTCAGTATAGAAATAAGAGACAGGCTTTTGAAACGGCCCTTTCCGATAAATCACAAGCATCCTCTCGCAGAGATCGCCTGATACACGCACACAAACAAGTGCAAACTTCACATGCGTTTTCAGAGAGTGATCTAAGAACAAACTAAACATGATGACTGATCATCAGCCACAGCAGAGCATTTCATAATTGTTGTGATGTGTGCTGCCCCCTGTAGGCCATCTGCTCTCACATTTGTGCACGGAAAAGACAGATCAGAAATCTCTCAACTAAACCCCAATGAAATTAAAAAGGCAGCAAATAGAGACTTTGGTTTTTAATCATTTATTTAGAAAGGCTCGCAGAACAACTCTGAAGTAATTATAAAATATGATTTGAAAGGCATTGTAACTGGAAATGGCATGTTCGTCTGGACATCAGGTTCATTTCTCAATTGTTTCTCTTAGAAAGCAATGAGAGTAAGTAATCCTGATGAAAATATCCTATATATCTTGCACAGGTCTCTTTGAGAGAGTTACTGTACATCAGTCTTATACTCTTATTGTTTGACAGTAATTCATGTATGTTATCAAAAGTTTGGAATAATTATGATTTTTTTTAATGTTTTTGAAAGAAGTCTCATCTTCTCACCAAGGCTGCATTTTTTTGATCCACAGTAAAGTAAAAACAGGAAAATTGTGAAATATTATTACCATTTAAAATAGCTGTTTTCAGTGTGAATATATTGTAAAATGTAATTTATTTCTGTGATCAAATGCTGTATTTTCAGCATCATTACTCCAGTCTTCAGTGTCACATGATCTTTCAGAAATCATTCTAATATGCTGATTTGCTGCTCAAGAAACATTTCTGATTATTAGCAGTTGTGCTGCTTCATATTTTTGTGGAAAATACAAAATTAATTTTTTTTTAAAAAAAAATTAATGCAGCCTTGGTGAGCATGAGAGCATTCTTTTCTTGTTAGTATGTAACAGATTATCATATGACGGTGGGCGGTGGCTTCAGATGGCTTAGCTCATGAATATTAATTAGGTTACCACATTTTTACATCAGTGATCTATTTATGTATTTATTTAATTTGCTAATTTCAGGTCAACACTGAATTTTTTTCCCACTGAAGCATCTTGAAGGTTAGTATGTTTTATTTTGTTTTGTTTTTTCCTCAATGAACAAGGGTCAGAAATGAACTTTTCCATTAAAGGACAATATTTGGCACCGCAAGTGGTTTTCATGTATCTATGTACAGGCAGTTTTACAAGTACTTTATTAAATCTGTTGGTGTTGTTGTTTTTATGTTAAATATATAAACGTAATCAATAAATTCAGTCAGATTGTCAGGATACTGTAGTCCGTTACCACTAAAACATGATCAACATCAACAAAAGCCATCTTTACATGCAGAGGTGGCACTGAAGCTGTTCATTTACACTCACAGACTGTTTAATGCTGCTCAAAGGTGGCATACAACAATTGTGTAATTTTATAAGATTAATTTAATAATAGTAAATAGCCTACATAAAAATGATACAATTTAAAAATCACTCTCAGTTTCTAATTGCCTCTGATTGGCCATTGAATTCATGTGCTTAACAGATATGTGTGTGATTGGTTATAATACTTAACACTAAAAAAACAATGCATGAAAGGAAATCATTGATGAAACATGAGCAGATATAAATGTGATGCCGCATTCAGCATGTTTTATTTATTTTCTCGTTTCACCTTAATTGCGTCGTATTTGTTACAGTTTGTGCAGGAGCATTTTTTGCACACATATCTTGAATTTCTCATTTTGTTCAATTTGGTGCCATTTTTGCCCCAAGCCCCCACTAATTTTCAATCTTAGGGTGAACTATTTTAAAATCATTTTGATTAAAGCAACAGTTTTCATTTTTCTTTCTATATTCTCTATATTTCTATTTTCTCACTGTTATTTTAGTATTAGTTTAGTATTTATTTTATTTCAAGCAACAAAATGTCTTTTAATGGTTTTAGTTTTAGTTAACTATAATAACCCTGTCTTATCTGAAAAATGTAGTTAATTTTAACTTAAAACAGGAAAAGTTTTGCCAGTGAGGTCATAAAAATACACTTAATTCAAAGATTATTTTTCTGACCTCATTAGCAGATCTTCTTGTTTTAAGCAAAAATTCACTTAATTTTGACACTTAATATCTTAAGTCGTTTTGCTTTTCATGTAAACGTATCTTGATTTCAGAATGGTTAAATATTTGTATTGAAAAAGACAAAAATACCAAGTAAAAAATAGATGCTGCACAAAAGTAGGGCTGCTTTAATGTAGTATTTTCCTAATTATACGGTTAGTATAGGCACACTGTTAGCACACTTAATAGGATATAAGAGGTCCAAACCTCTGAGAGCTCATCAAGGGCCCACACAGGGGGCCCATCCATTGACACAACCCTGCTATTATCTTCACGGATCCCAATGCACAGTCTGTGACAGTGGAAGCAACCTAGGATTTAAAGGTCACGCCGGCACAAAGGAGGAGCTCTCTGCATTGCTCGAGGTGCTTTATTTGACCTTGCAGTTCTGCCAGAAAGGATGCAGGCGAAATCTTTCAATACACTAAGTAACTGCTGAATACGAGCCAGGAAAAACACAATATTGGGGAGGTGCAGGGTCGCTCTGCTTAAAGGAATCCCCCGCCGGCTGCGGGACGAGGCGAACGCGTCGCACGGCGAGGTGCAAACACGGCATTGGAAGGGCCCAGATAAGGATACAAATCCCCACACTGAGAGGGCCTCTCTGCCGCATCAGACCAAGCAGTGACGGCCTTTGTTAATGAAGTTTCATTTGATTCCTTCTGACAACCATTGAAACAATGAGCATTGGGAAACGGCCCTAACAATGGCTTTCGGCGGCATTTCTGACACTTTTTGCGTAAAAAGCGAGAGGATCTTCCTTCCTGAAAGAGTCCGCCATAAAAGGCACCTGAAAACAAGAGTTGAAAAGGGTCAGCAAATGATGCCACTTTTGTTCAGCCGCACAAAGCGTCCGTGATTTCCATTGTGACCCGAGAGCGCATTGTGCATGAACAATGCGTCACCGTACACAGAGTACACAGGAGTAATTGGCTTTATTCGCAGGCTCTTTTGACCAGTCAGTCTGGATCAGCAAAAGCCAGATTGTTGCAAATGGAGCAAATCGTTGAACTTCATTTGAGCATCAGTGTTGAACGTTATATTGCAATATAAACATTGAGAGGTGACTGAAGCAACACAGCACACAGAAAAGGTCAATATTTAATACACGAAAGTCACAAACGTTGTGAAATAAACTCATTGTGTGCTCGAATCAAATTTGTTACTGAAAAACATTGGTTATTCTGCAATATTTTGACTGTACTCTTGATTCATGGACAAATAAAGGTGTCAAATGAATGTTTCCCAACAGGTTATCAACTTGCCATTCACTCTTAAAAATAAAGTGATGCCATTTTTGGTTCCTCAGTGAACATTTCATAAAAGAACTATTTTTTTCTTAGTGTAAGAAACATTTTAATAATCTGAAGAGCCTTTTTCCACTTTAAAGAACCTTTTTTTGCATCAAAAAGTGTCTACATTCTTTAAAATAAAGGTTCTTTAATGCATCTTTGGTTCCATGCAGAACCTTTAACATCCATGGAACTTTCCATTTAACAAAAGGTTCTTCATTGTGGAAAAGTTGTCCTTTGCGAAACCCGTTTTGGAACCTTTATGGATTAATGGAACCATCAATGCCATTGAAGAACCTTTTTTATTTTTAAGAGTGTTTGTCAGCAAACAGTCCCGGTCCAAGAATTTCAAGATGGGACAGTTAAAAGCAATGGATCTGACAGCAAACAGTAAGATTTTGTATTTTTATATATTTAGAGGCCATTTACATACTGAATGGGCATTTTGGCTACTGCAACTAAAAACTCCTAAGGCTCAAAGAAGAGCTGAAAGTGGTCATGTAAACAATGGAATGCTGAAGCCATGTATAATATGAGCTCTTTAGTGCCGCACGACGTTTTTGTTTCTCTTGAGTCTGGTATCTGCCGCAAACATCACTCAGGCATTGTGGAGGAGAGATTGTCTTTCATACCTGCTTTGTTCAGTTCTTTGGGTTTGGTTGATGTGCCACGCCTGCTACTCAACCTCTGAATGTGTGCCAGACATTTCCCTGCTTTTGTGAAGTTAGTCATACTGGAACGGAAAACTTCTGACGGTAAACATTTAGATGGGAGCTGAGAAGCTTCCCATTTTTGAACTGCAATTGAAAACCTAAGCATTCTTTTTATTCATTTATAAGTGTTTTGTAAAACTCTCGGCATGAGTAAGGATCTTTATTTGTATTTTTTAAAGATTTTTTGGCATTTTTTGCCTTTATTGTGACAGGACAGATCAGAATTGACAGGAAGCGAAGTGGGAGGTCTTCGAGTCGGGATTCGAACTCGGGACAAAATGTAATTTTGAACGGTTCCATCTAAAAATAAAATTCCGGATGTTCTTAACCTTTCTCGCCTTTCACGTGACAAATGACTAATGAGTCGGTCTTTGTAGTGACTCGAACGGACACAGCACTTTCAGTGTAATCTGATTCCCAAACGAGTTTCTATAAAGAGTCGGATCTTTGTAATGAATCAAATGAATGCGGCGCAGCTAGTCCGATTCCCGAACGAATTGAATGGACGCTGCTAAACCAATGTAAGCCGATTCCCGATTGAATGAGTCGGCTCTTTTTAATGAATCAGACTTATGCAGCTGTGCAGTCCGATTCCCGAACGAATGACTCTGAGTCAGATACCAAATCAAACAGATGCAGAACCAACGTCCTATTTCTAAATGAATGACTCTTTGTAGTGAATCAAATGGATGCAGCGTGAGAAGTGTAGTCCGATTCCCGAACAAATAACTCTAATGAGCCGATACTTTGTAGTCAATCAAACCCATGCAACTGAAGCTTTAAGTTATTAAAAAGAGTGTTAAGACTTCTTACAAGAATTGTTTTAAATTAATTTATTATTCACGTCATCTTTTGGCAGTGGAATTGCATTTATTTTTTCCAATTATTTATTCCTTAGAAAATTGGAAATGGAGTCATTAATGCTATTTGCATCCCTGGCAAACACTTCATGTGCACTATTTCTCTGCGTCCTCTCTTTTTGTCCCTCCAGAGCAGTGACCACACCCTTGGCCCATTTCTGTGAAAGTGCAGATGGGTAATCCCACAATAATTATTTCCAGATTAGGAGAATTGGGCCACAAAGCAGGTCTAGCCAGGCATGAAATGGCCTCTCAAACACAGCAGCGGCAGCTCCAGGCGACCACCTGCCCGACACTAACTCGCCTCACCTGGATTCAAAGAGTGAAACAGTCAAGAAGACCATGCAGTGTCTTTGGAGAAAAGGTACATTTTTAGGAGATGAAATGCCATTCTCTGAGGACAGAGCCTGAATAAACCATTAGACTACTGTCTGTATTATTAGGGTTGATCCAATTGCATTGCATTGTTGCATGTTGACACTTTCTGTCACCTGTTGTTTGCATGTGATTCTGTTGTTGCTGTTTGTCAGTGCTTCAGAGAAAAAAAAACAACAACATTAAGCTATGCATAAAACACTTTGTGGTCAGTATAAACTTGTAGAGTTTTGTTTATAGTTTTTAAGGATGACACAGCGTCACACGTTATCTTTAACTAAAATTGTAACCCAAATCATAAAATTAAAATTAAAATTGTTACTTGAAAGAAAATAATTGTTTATGTATATTTATATATATTATAAAATTTACTTTTTAGTTATTCCTCATTTTTGATTAGTTTAACTTGAAGTACTAAAATAAACTAAATAAACTAACAAATTATATAAAAACTATATAGACAAAAAAAACATGACCAAATTTGAGCTAAAATTTAAGTGAAGAAAAAAAAAAATTTTATTTTTATATTTTCTGTTTTATATATCTCTGAGCTTTTATCAAGTTTATTGATGCATTTGCACCAAAATACTGTGGAGTTTGACTGGACAAAACCTTTAACATCAACAACAACAATATATGAAATGTATGAAATGAAATAAGTCTATTTAGTTTACTGTCGTAAATTTGCATGATTCATTTCATTTTATTATTTACATTTAGTAATAGTAATAGTAATTTTTCCCTGCTGTCTGTGACCCATCAGAACAAACCTGTGACCCGTTTCTGGACACAGTCTAGCAGGTGAGAAATTGCTGTATGCAATAATCCACAGCATTTGTGTCTATTAGTAGATATTGTTCTTTATTGACAAACACGATTGCTGCTTTAGATTGCATTCACATCCAGAGTTTCTAGATATTTCCAGGCACGTGATGAAGAGAATATATTAATTCAAAGTCAATGATTCATTAGCAACAAAAAGATTTGATCACTGCATCTATTCACAAGTATTCATAAGCATTTACTTGAAGTATTCAAGTAAGGTCAAACTTCAGACTGTCGGCCTTTTACATCAGAGTTCATTTTTTGACGTCATATGGTAGATTAAATAAAAGCAATATCAGAGGAATAAAGAGTAATACAGTATTCAGCGATGAATCATTGGTTGTTCACACAGTTTCTCTGTTACACAGAATAAATACTTCAGGGAGTCTTTTGTGTGAATCAGAGCTTCAAAGCAGCGAGCGTCTCTCCGTTACTGATATTAATGGATTTGTCTTTTATTAACTGATCTGTTCATTATTTGTCGTTTTCTCTGCTGGGTTTTTGACGGATCCTCTCTGGAAGTTTTTCCTGTGAAATGTGTGTCTATGGGGTACTTACATTAATCACTTCATATGATATGATTCTCTTCAGTGATCAGATTTCTATCCATCTTGAATGCATCTTTGAGGGGGTTTACTCTTGCTTTACCTTCACTTAATTAATATTATCAAGACTTCTCCTCCAAAAAAAACCTCTTGTACACAATCTACTACATGTCTTCTGCCTCTTGTGGATTATCTGTGCTCTACAGGAAGTAGAAAGACTTTTATATAATTTCCAAAATGTCTGCCTCTTATGCACCAACAGGCGCCAACATGTATTTGTATTCTAATATATGCATTTGATTTGAATGCATTTTATGATGCATTATGCCCACCACTATAAATCTGCTGTATATTCAATTTGATATAACAAGTCATACTTAATATAGAAATTATTTATCAAATTTATCTTGTTGAAAATATATGTATCAAACATGAAACTGTATGTATTTTTTCAATATCTGTTTAATTTTAATGCATTTAAGTATGTATTATCTTGAAAATGGCCATTAAATAGCAATAATCATTAAACAGATAATGATTCTATTTAACAAAAATAGAAAATAATTTTAAAAAATAATTATTGATAATTTTATATACACACACATAAATAAATTATTTAAAAAGTGTTTAGTTTTAGTTGTTTTAGTGCTTAAACGTTTGTTTTACAATATTTTTATTTTATTTTAAGCAATTATTTTTATTTTATTTTATAATATTACATTTTTTCAGTTAATGTTTATTATAATTACATTTTTTTATGGCTTAAGATAATATTTAGAGGAACATATATATATATATATATATTCTTTTTTTTTTTTAAATATACCCCTGCCCTATGATTATTAAAAACTCACTGATTTTAATTATAACAATATTCTTGCATTTTTTAGTTATTTTTTGTGTGTGTATAGATTGATTGATAGATTTAGTTTTAGTCATTTTAGTACTTAAACTGAACAAAAATGAGAAATGTTGATTTGGCAACTAGAAAAAAAAAAAAAGTTTAAGTTTTACATTTTATTTTATTTCAATAAATGTTTCAGAAAATGTTTTTCTATGGTTTTAGTTTTAGTTAACGATAATAACCCTGATTCTTGTTGAAATATTGCAATATGATGGTCATTTCAGGCTATCAGCTACAATAACATCAAGCGGTTTCTTACACTGACACCCCCAGCAGAGATTTGCACCACTTTTGTGCTTCAGCAGCATCTCGTCACACGTTGAGCCAGCAGACACTGAGTTGAGTCGTCCCCGTCCCGTCCCCTGCTCGCGGCTGTAGATGTAGAGCAGCGGGGTTTGTTCACTGTGGGCCGTGTGGCAAATTGTAGTTCCCTGTTCTCATCTAGATAAGGTGTGGAGCTCCGTGTGTGTTCAGGTCTGTTCTTTTAGCACAGAGGAGATCATAACGGTGAAGAACGGAGCACCTGCATCTCCGTTTACCTCCGGCTCTAATATATTCCTGAAACCTTTCTCATTGTCAAAGCCGGGCCACAGCGGTCTCTCTGTGCTCCTTTCAAGCAATTAAATAGAGGACAGAACGCTTATATCAGCAGTCCAGCATCACACTTATACAGCGAACCTCCTCAATGCTCAATTTACACAAACGCCTGATATCATCGAGCAGCTTCAGCTGTGAAGCATCACTGCCTCCCAAAAAATTACGGTCAGCATGTTTGCATCTGCTATTAAAGGCCTGGTTTAGCCCAAAATGAGCGTTACTGTATATCATCATTTACACTTTGGTTGTCTCTTCAAATTGTTTTTTTTTTTTTCTCATTTGATGCATGTTATTTATGTGAAAACAAACTTACTCAGCAGTGTTATTTTTTAGTTTTTATTGATATTTTGCTTCAGTTTTTATTATTTTCCCATTTTCACATTAATTTTAAAGTTTAGTAATTAAAATCATGTTTTAAGGATGTTCAGATATTTTTACTCAAAAACAAGACAAAAGTACAAATGAAGAAAGTTATATTTTATGTATGTATGTACACTACTGTTCAAAAGCTGGAAGTTGACTTTGGTACACATTTCTTTGAAACTCTTTTGCTCACCAAGGCTGCATTTATTTGATCAAAAATACATTAAAAAACGTGAAATATTATTACAATTTAAAATAACTGTTTTCTATGTGAATATATTGTAAAATGTAATTTATTTCTTTGATCAAAGCAGAATTTTCAGCATCATTACTCCAGTCTTCAGTGTCACATGATCCTTCAGAAACAAGAGCATGGGTTTGGAATTGATGGGGACATAACAGCAGACAACAGACATTTAATTGTTTGATCAAAATTATTGCTAGGGACAATTTAGCATAGTCGCTGGATATTGGTAGGGACATGTCCCGAGTGTTCCTACTAAATTCTACACCCTTGTTCAGAAATTATTCTAATATACTGATTTACTGCTGATTAGCCTATTATCAGTGTTGTGCTGCCTCATATTTTTTGTGGAAACTGTGATATTTGATTTTTTCAGGATTTTTTGATGAATAGAAAGTTCAAAAGAGAAACATTTATTTGAAATATAAATTTTTTGTAACATTACTGTCACTTTTGATTAATTTAATGCATTCTTGCTAAATAAAAGTATTAATTTCCTTGTAAAATCTTTCTGGCCCCAAACTTTGAATGGTAGTGTATGCATGCACTTCTGTATTTCTAAATGTATTGTATTTTTATATTTCTACATTTTGTAATGTATAAATGAATGTATTTTTTTAAATATCTAAATGTATTTTTAAATTATACAAGTATTTTTATTTTAATAATTTGAATTTTTTTTTTTTTTTTATGCATTTTCTTCTTTTTAATTTTTATGAATTTTTATTTATTCATTTACATGCAGTGTATTTCATAATTTCTTTTTAAATGAATCATTATACTAAATGTGCAATAACATATTCTTTAGTAATCACACAGAAAATTCCATTTTAATAGTTTTCATATTGATCTCGGCGATGACCCCATAGTATTAGTATTGCATCATAAAGAAAGAAAATTAGTAGGCCTATTTAATGCAGTACATATGAACCTGCTTGCATCTAATATTAAACATCCATGATTAGATGACATGACTTGACTGTACTTCAACCAGATCTGTCTGAAAAACATAGACGTGTTGACAAAACCATACAAAGGTTTCAGAAAAGCTTGTGGACACTTTATAGTCTGCTCAAACAATGAAGTTCTATCATCTGAAAACACAGTCTGTGTCTCTTTCCAGAGAAACTTCAGAGATCCAGAGCTAGTGATTCATTTGTTCCTGGCAGAGCGTGACCGAACCACGCCGAGCAATGCCAAATAACCAGAAATAACAACAGGCTGGCATGTTAAACAGAGCAAAGAGCAGTCATGTCACACACAATGTAAGCACAATATTAGCTTCATAACTCAAATGGAGCATGCATGCTCTTCAAACACAGCAGACAAAAGCCAAGAAGGCACTCTGGCATCTGAACATGCGTGAGAGATACAGACAGATACAGCAGCAGCATCAGCGCTCATACAGTGTGTGTGTGTACAGAGGGAGGGTTCGACATGTTCCTGTGAATAAGAGTAACACATTGTGTTTGTCTGTTGTGTTAGTCACGCTGCTGTTACACTGACTGTGACAGTCGTGAAAGATCACGTTAATGAGAGGCTCTGACCTCTATATCCATGTCACCTCAGTACCGCATTATAAAACGCACAGGTCTGACGCCGATTTTGATTGGACGAGCCGTGTTCAAAGCCTTTGCACAATGCTGATAAATGATGCAGGTGATTGAAGTTACTGGCAAACACAAACTAATGGGCCTTAGTCAGGTATTTCATGCAAATGACAATGGCTTTGAGGAATAGAATAGTTTATATGGAATCGAAATTGATATTGCATCATTTTTTTGTATGTGCACTGTAAAAAAATAAACAAATAATATTAAAACATTTAAAAAACACAATGCAATGCAGTACAAAAAATTCAAAATACAGGTAAAATACCAATACAGAAAAATCCTTCATATCGATAAAGTACATGGTGCTCTATTTTTATGGTCTTTTTTGAGATGTATGCATGCACGCATTTGTTTCCAAATTTATTTTTTTACAAAAATTCATTTTTATTATTTCATTTATATGCAGTGTATTTCTTTCCTTTTTTTCCTGTCACTACTGATGCTTTGACAGTTTGAAGGATAGTTTAATTTTTGTCCACTGGAATGTATATATTTATTAGTTTGTTTAAATTAGATTTGTTTTTTTCAATAATTGGTCAGCTGAATGATCACTACCCATGCATACCTATTGACCGTGCAGCCACATTTTCATATATGTTAAATTAAATATGTCATCTCACTAATGTCTATAGAGTGTTGCAGGAATGATGTATTTTTGTAGGCCAAAACCCGGAAACGAGTGCATTTTATCACTTCTGGTTCCATTGTCTTCAAGTCAATGGATTTTTTAAATAGGTTTCGGCTTAAATGCCTGAAATAAGACCTGTGTTTAACACAATCTCAAGATATTTTCACAATTTATTCTATAACATGCAGTAATACCCCTTGTGATATTTTTAAAGCTTGTCTTGAAAAAGGTGGTTGCTAACAAGTGGCTAAATGAGACTACGGGAATTGTCAAGGACATTAAATGAACAGGAGAACACATCTACACTAGTCGGCTTTCACAGCTTCACTGCATTTATAATCGTCCATTTACAACCACTGCATTTATAATCGTGTTAGTTTGTGAAGATTATGATGAAATAATCCAACAAATTTATTTTCTGCAATAATCCAAAAGCCAATGGAGAATACTATTGTCGAGGTTATTCACCTGTTTTGTGTTTGTCTTTGTGCCATGTGCTCCTTGCACTAGTTTTCTCCCTCCATGTCCATATTTGGTTTTCCTGTCCTTATTATAGTTTGTTATAGTTCATTTGGTTCCAGCTGTGTTTAATTAATTATCTAGTTTGCTCCTGTGTACTTAAGCCCTGTGTTTCCCTGTCTCCAGCGTCCGATGTCTCACGTCATTCTGTGTCTTCCTGAGTTCCAGTGTTGGTTTGAGTTTGTTTGTTTCCATTAAAGACTGTTTGATTTGTAAATCTCCTGCATCTCCTTGACTCCTCGTCTCCTTGCTCCAGTGTATCGTGACAGAACACTGGACCGAAACAATAGTAAGTGGCTCTCCCCGTTTTCTTTTCCATTTTTGAACGTTTTCTTTTTTGGTTTCCATTTTTCCCCCCGCGGCATAGATGTCGCCACCCGGTTCTCCGCCCTAGCCTGCAGTGATCTCCCATTCATGGAGAACACCCGGGAGTTCTGCGGGCTGGCCACGATGACGGCGTTAGATGATGCAACGCTCAACTCGCTGTTCTGGATCGGGGCCAATTACCATCGCCCTGTGGACCTCCCAGACACCACAGGACTGAGCTGGAGGGAAGGGATCCTCCGGTGTCTGGAGAGCGTCCGTCCCCAATCCAGAACCAGGCCGCCGTCAAATCAGTCAGCCGTCCCCCTGTCAAGCCCACCATCCGCTGCTGACTCAAGCCCGCTGGCCGCGGCTAACTCGAGCCCGCCGGCAGTCCAGTTCACCCCCAACCGACAGAAGAGGCTGAGGAGGAAAAGACTGTTAGCAGCCCTCATCCACGCCTCTGAATCGATCCCAGCCCCAGAGCTCGCTCCAGTGTCGGCTCCAGCCCTAGAGTTCGCTCCAGTATGCCTCTCAGCGCTCATGGATATGGCGCTCCCCCCAGAGTTCTCGGCTCCTGTCCTCACTCCAGAGCCCATTCCTCCAGTGCCCGCTCCTCCTGAGCACTCCCAAGAGCTCATCCTAGCCTGTAGGCCCCTGATTTCCCCCTGGAAAATTTTTTTTGGGGGGGGGGGGGCATATGCCCGTGGCTGGGCCGAGGGCCAAGGCCACGGAGGCTGCTCCGGCGTGGCTCCCCGAGCTCCCTGCGCCGCCATGGCTCCCAAAGCTGCCTGATCCGCCCTGGAGGCCTTCCTGGTCCCAGTCTTGCACCAGCCTCCAGGGAACCCCGGTGGAACTGTTATGGCGCGGGACGCGCCTTCCGGGAGGGGGGAATAATGTCAGGGTTATGGACCTGTTTTGAGTTTGTCTTTGTGCCATGTGCTCCTTGCCCTAGTTTTCTCCCTCCATGTCCATATTTGGTTTTTCCTGTCCTCATTATAGTTCGTTATAGTTCATTTGGTTCCAGCTGTGTTTAATTATCTAGTTTGCTCCTGTGTTCTTAAGCCCTGTGTTTCCCTTTCTTCAGCGTCCGGTGTCTCGCGTCATTCTGTCTTCCCGAGTTCCAGTGTTGGATTGAGCTTGTTTGTTTCCATTAAAGACTGTTTGATTTTTAAATCTCCTTGACTCCTCGTCTCCTTGCTCCAGCGTATCGTGACAGCTATTGGGTTTTTGTCAAGGGAACCAAAGCTAACTTAAGGTTGGCCTACAGCGATAGCACATGTGAAAAAGCTTTTACACATGTACACTAGCCTATGCATGTAGGCATGAATGTGTTCTGGTCTTGCTGTGGTGGTAACAATGTCCTTAAAATGCAACCATGCCTGTCATTTATCTGCATGTGCTATATTTATTTGTTTTATATTTACGCAGACACTTTTATCCAAAGAAACTTGCATTGCGTTCAAGGTTTAGCCTACATTTTATCAGTTATGTTGCTGCTATGAACATTAACTAGTGCAATGAAAACTGCTTTGCAATAAAAGCATCTGCCAAGTGCATTTAAATGTAAATGTGCTTAGTGATATTCTGTTTAACTATTAGTCTAACTGCTTCTCCGCATTGACAGTTTAGCTGACCGTAAAGAGAAAACAGACGAAGATTATGATAGCTTTCGCTAACGTAAGCGCGGGCGTGACCATTTGTAATTTGAATGAGCGCGGCTTTTTCATTCGCTTCCAGCTATGTATTTTACCTGTACAAAAACAGCCCGTTTTGATACTTGATGTTTAAAGCTGTTGTGTGTTATCATATTATTTTAATGAAGGCTAGTCTGTTGTTGCATTAAACACACTGGTTTGTAGCGCACTAGACTGTTTCAGGACAAATCGTGTTTTCTCTACTGTAATAGAGCCTATAAATTGAAGCGTTCCTCGATCGGGCCACTCCTTACAGGAACGGTGAGCAGTCAGACAGAACATCGACAAACAATATACAGCGATCCGGACTTCTGTTGAAGTGCTCGTGTTTGCGTTAAAACTGGGTTAACTAAAACAAGGCCCTAATGTCACACAGTCCTAATCCCACATAAACCACGCCAGCTATTCAACACCCAGAAATTAAGTTAGGTAGCCTATATTATTGTGTGTTTATTCTGAGTCATTGCAAGGGATGGGACATCATCCGAAAGCCCTGTGAGTGAGCGAGAGATTAAAGAAAAGCTTTGCGAAAATACAAGAGGGGCACTTGACGATTGATTTGGTGTTTGAGAGCTTAAGTCAATAGTCCCATTGGAACAGATAAATTCCCGGAGCTCTGCTATCATAATCTCAATCAATAGCCGTCCGTGATGAAGGAGTCCAGTGTACATATTGAAACGGGCCATGTTTGCGCAGATAAGCTTGTACAGTAGGCCTATCTCTCCGGGGTTTGGCGGCACTTGGATGAAGCGCTCGAGTCTGATGTTTGCTTAGTTAAAAGATCATGTCTGCTGACCGAATCCAAACGGCCGCAGTATTAACGGGATAATGTGATAATCAAAGAGCTCTGATACTGTGTACAATACACGTCTTACTCCGTTTATCCAGTGCTTGTAACCGCTCTTATTCATTATTTGCCACATTGTTCGAGCTCATGGATAACTGATATAGCCTGCTTTCTGGAATATGACTGAGTGTCACTCGGATTTGTTGGGCAAATAACAGCTGACTAGTTCCACATACAGGTCTGTTGACACTGGCTTTACTCAACAGCGCTCTTGAATAAACGTACACAACCTCAAATGATCCCAGTCAGCGCAAACGGCACGTAAGACTTAGTTCACACTGCAGGCTAAAGTGGCCCAAATCCGACTTTTTTGCCCAAATGTGACCCATATCTGATTTTCTTATGACAGTCTGAACAGCACAAATCCGATTTTTTCAAATCAGGCCCAGGCCACTTTCATATGTGGTCCTAAATCGGATACATATCCGATGTTTTGCAATGCGACTTCAGTCTGAACGGCCATGTCGCATTTCATGCGATTTTTATGTCATTGAAATGCGACAGACGTCACAATTCTGCGCTGGAGGAGGCGGGAAGATTAAAATCACAATGGCAGACAACTTCGTTATTTAGGCTCCGATTGCACATTAACTTAAAAATTGCTAAACACACGCTAACAGGAGCAGCATCCATTTTTATTTCCGCAAACACAGTGTGCTGCGTCTGACGTCACGTCTTCTTCTGCGCATGCGGGTCACTTCAGGGCCATATATGGTTCACACACGAGACTGATGGCAGTCGCATTTAAATGACAATGTGAACAACAGCGCCAAAAAAAATCGGATTTCAGCAAAAAATCCGATCTGAGCATTAAGACCTGCAGCGTGAACTAAGTCTAAATGATCCGAACGTGATGCGCAACAATTGGTTGAGATTACACAACTGTCAAATGAAATGCATATAATAAAAAGTATGTTTTTCAGATTTAAAGCAAACTCTTTCGTAAGGCTTATAATAGTTACAAAATGTTTCAATGGATTTGGTGTAAGCGGATCTTATTACGGAGCTGCTAAATGGACACTGTGAAGGGAAAATATAGGTAGGTAGGCCATAGCCTATATATTTAAGTGACTTTTGCTGTCTCGCAAGACCTTTCCCACGTTCCCGCGGGAAAAAAATTACGTTCGCTTGCAAAAATTTTGCATTCAAGCAGGAAAAAAAAAATGGCGTTCACTTGAAAACTTTGCATTCCCCCAAGAAACTTTGCATTTTATCGCAACTCGTGATGGAAATAATGTGTTTTTTTTTTCTTTGAAATATAATCTTATATATATATATATATATATATATCCAAAAACCATATTTTAGCCTAATAAATTTGTATAAATTTGATAACTTCCTTTTTTTCATGTATGGCGGACATCGTGTGGTGTTGTATATATTTATTTTTTTTCTTTTATCCGGAAGTTTTATTTCCTAAAAAGTTTTGTTTCTGAAAAACAATAGGCTGTGTTGTTTTTAGTGTGCTTTATAAATAAAATTATTTATTGATTGGTCAAGAACTTTTCACAGTGCATGCCAAAGCAGAACACCATAACCAAAAATGATTCATATAAAGTCAACGCGTATAGGATGCAGAAACAATTTGTTCTGTTATTGGTTAAACGTTATAAATGGAATAAGAAAAAAATTAATCCAAGAAGAACCAACACGTTAAGAAAAACACGCTAATTTTTTTTTTATTCTTCATCTGAACTAGCTCTGCTTTTTTCTTTGCAATGCATTTTGACTGTTCAAGTGATAGTTTAATCAAATAGAGTAGAAAACAAGTCATTAAACGGGGAATTTAAAGTGTGCAACCAGTGGACACTTACTTTCCCACAATGCCATGGGAGCTGATTTGAAAGGTTGAAA
Source organism: Tor tambroides (assembly GCA_021397915.2). Classification (NCBI taxonomy): domain Eukaryota; kingdom Metazoa; phylum Chordata; class Actinopteri; order Cypriniformes; family Cyprinidae; genus Tor; species Tor tambroides. The sequence continues at coordinate 21,917 of JAFVLL020000354.1, forward strand.
AGAAAAAATGGCAGAGAATTGTAAGTAGAGCTTCTCTCAAATAGCAGAGTGTTTCCTCGTGGTTAATTAACTTGTTTAACAACAGAGAAAGTATTTACGTGGTTGTTGTTAGTATGTGAATGTGACATAAAGGTTAAAGGACAATGCTAAGATGACAGATGCAGTATTTCCAGGAAAGTGCACACTTAGGGAAGTATACACTGAATTCAGTACATACTCTAAAATGGGAATTCAGAAATGTGGAGTAGTATACTAGCACTTTACTCGTTCTATTTGTGTCTATTTTCTTTTATATAATAGAAACAGTATGAGTAGTACAGTAGTAGGCCCATGCTATTCTGAATTCAGCCCATGTTTTTTAATGTACATAAATCAGTGAAATTGTGCCCTCTAGTGGTAGAAATAAAACATTTTTATGAAGCAGTTTGTTAAATGTATAATGTGACAGATCACTCTCAGGAATATATCTACCTGTGTTATTTTAGTGTCAATGTTAAATTAAGTTATTATATAAATATTTTTTGTCATGGTATTTTTTTTTTTTTTTATAAGAGTACATATTTTTGAAATTAATTTATTAGTTTTAGTTATTTTAGTACTTCAAGTTAATTAAATGAAAATTAGAAATGTTGCCAGCAGTGTGGGGGGGAAGCACATTACAAGTAACATGAGTTATGTAATCAGATTACTTTCCCCCAGTAACTAAAGTAATGTGTTAAGTTAACTTTTTTATTTCTATTTCAATTTCTATGGATTTAACTTAAGTTTTAGTTAATGATAATGACCCTATTTTTATTTTTTTTTTTACATGTTATATGTTGTTGCATACAACAATCAGATTACCAAAGAGCGTTCGTTCATTCTCGATATAGTTCTCTACTCACTGTAAATACTGATTAAACCAAAGCATCCAGACACACAAAGTGTTGAAAAAGCAGCAGATGAGACCTCTTCTAGTCCTTTATTCTGTCCTCTGCTGTTTAACAGCTTCTAAAGCTCTTTTCTCCACAACAGACTGTGAGCTTTCAAGAGGAATGGAAAGGTGAGCCTTCAAGGTAGCAGACTTTTCCAAGAAAGTCCAACACTTGGGGAAACAAGAGAAGCAACTGCTATCTAACGGTGCACATGAGGCCCAGACGCACAATGGAGACGCTGGTCCTTGAAGAACTCTGGCGTCTTTCCAAAGGCCCGGATCTGCTCAGGAGCGATTGATGGGAATTTGGGAGACACAATGGAGTGGCGGATTGGCTTTAACTCTCACCTGCGTAAATGAACCTGTAGTGGTCAGCTGCTGCCGAGCTGAATAACACCAAAACCAGCATTCATGAGCGTTATTTCCACGACTGCTTTTACATGCGGCGTCAGGATTATGTGGCTTTCAGAACTGAACTGAGGATGCTTTCAAAATGCCTTTTAGAAGAAGAATAGGACAAAAATGTATAAAGTGCAGTTTTAAATACATTTTCAGTATGAATGACCCATAAACGTCATCATCCACAGCAGTGCTGTTACTGTAAACTACAATCGAAATAGAAATATATGTTTGTATGTATGTGTATTTAAATATATAACGAACACTAATAAAAATGACAATCAAATCAAAATAGAAGTGTGTGTGTGTGTGTGTGTGTAAACAAACATTTTTAAAAAATGACAAAATCAGCTTCACAGAAAATGAATGTTTCTACATTACACAAAATCATATACAATTTAAATCTAAAATCTAAAAATGAATTCAAAATGAATTAAAACTAATTCAAAATATTAATAAATATTATTTATACTGCTATATACTAAATGTAAATAATACTAAAATAACACTGATGCACATTGAACAAATAATTTGTTTATAAACGCCCTGTTATTAGTTGTTAATATCTAGGCTTTGATATATGCACCTATAACAATTTGTACTTAATTCAAATTTTATTTTATTTTATTAACTCTCAAATTGAAAAAAAAGTTTATTTTGTAGGAATGTATATAGAAATGAAAATCATACTTCAATTATAAATATGTTTATTGAGAAAAACAACTATAAACGATATATATTTCCTATTTCTAAGAAATGTCTGAAATATTGTGCATCAATGTTATTTTTTTTATTCACATAATTATTTAGTATAAAATATAATAGTATTTATTAATGAATTATTTTAATGAATTTTAAATTAATTAAATTTTTAGTACATTTTTAGATTTCCAGTTTTAGAAAATTCAGTTTAAGTTTTAGTAATTTTGTTGTGCTTTTGTCATTATTAGTTTTTGCGTCTTAAATATATATTTACATTTTTTATTTTAGGTATGTATGTACAGTATGTGTGTATATATTGTTTAATTAATGAAATTTGTGACTGTTGAATTTCTTTTTTTTTTCTTTCATTATTTTCTGTCATTTAATCTAATATACTGTGTGCTGTGTCTCTTTAAAACCTTTCCATTGTTTAACATATGATAATCACAGAGACTCTGGATACAACCCCATATTAACATAATCTAGTAATACAGTATTTTTCACTCAGGTAGACGATTGCTGCTTTCTGTCATCTAGGTTTACAGTGTTATTTTCTGTCATCTAGTTTTTAATCTGATTTATTTCATTTCTATCATAATGCCATGAGGTGTGTATTAAATAGAGCCCAAAGTGACAATGTTTGATAACGTAATAATGAACGACTTCGCCCTCTTGTGGCCATAAGATGTTTGGCATATTTAACATATCTTTTCGGGTTTCAAAAGAAAAGGTTTCTATTTTGCATTCCATCATATTTTTTACCAGCATAATGATTAAAATAAATGTAATTATTAAATGTAAAAAATTATTAATTATTAAATTTTATTAACTAAATTAATAATAATCTGAGTGAAAATGAAGATGAGTCCTTAGCCATCTTCAAGAATCGGCTAAAAACACATCTCTTCCATCTTTATTTGACCCTCTAACTCTAGCACTTACATTTTTTTGCCCCTTTTAGACTTGCACTCTATTCATTTACTAACTGCTTATTTTGCTTTAAAAAAAAAAAAAAAAAAAAAAAAAACTAACACTATAGCTTCTCTATTCTTTGTATTATTTTTGTATTCTATCTGTTTTCATTTTATTTATTATATTTTTTTTTTTAAAAAACTGCTACGTGTAGTGTGTTAAGCTATCATTGCTCTTTTGTTGGTTTTGATTGCTTTTATTGTCCTCATTTGTAAGTCGCTTTGGATAAAAGTGTCTGTTAAAAGACTAAATGTAAATGAATATGAGAATGTCTCAGTATCAGGGTTATTTTAATAGCAGTAATATTTTGAATGTTTTGATTTTAATTTTAGTTAAAGTTTGTTATTTTGTTCTCTTTGTTATTTTTATTTGTATTTTTAAATATGCCTAGTTTTTATTAATGTTTACTTCAGTTTTAGTTCTAATTTAGACCAAAGAGTGTAAAGACCATCGACTCTACCGTGCGACTCCACCGGGCAGAGACACCGGCAAGGGATATAAGTATCGCTTTTTATTTATCCTCTTTCCTACTGATTGTTTCACTTCTGTTTTAGTTTTCTTATAACCAATTCTTACTATGTGTTTCCAGATCACTACTGTCACTACCACTCGCAGACCACGCATCACACACTGTAGGCAGCGCAATCCTAACAACCTGCGCACTTTGCCTATGTCTGCTAATACACTACTTTCTTTTTCTATTGGTCTCTGGAATTGTCAGTCTGCTGTCAACAAAGCTGATTTCATTACTTCCATTACTAGTCATTTAAGTCTACACCTCATGGCCCTGACAGAGACCTGGATCAAACCAGAGGACAATGCTACACCTACGGCACTCTCCAATAATTTCTCCTTTTCCCACACCCCCCGTTTAACTGGAAGAGGTGGAGGTACTGGTCTGCTCATCTCTAATAATTGGAAATTTACTCCTTTACCATCACTGGGTATCAACAGCTCCTTTGAATCACATTCGGTTACTATTACCTACCCTCTTAAAATCCATTTTGTAGTTGTTTATCGACCTCCAGGACCACTAGGTCACTTCGTGGAAGAATTAGATGTGTTGCTCTCAACCTTTCCTGAGGATGGTACTCCCTTAGTTATACTTGGAGACTTCAACATCCACCTCGATAAACCTCAAGCTGCAGACTTCCACACTCTGCTTGCCTCTTTTGATCTCAAGAGAGTGTTAACTACGGCTACTCACAAATCAGGCAACCAACTGGACCTTATTTACACACGACACTGCTCCACTGATCATGTGCTGGTTACTCCACTGCACACCTCAGATCACTTCCTCCTCACTCTTAACCTCAACATGATTCCTGATACATCACATACCCCTCCACATGTCACTTTTCGACATAACTTACGCTCACTCTCACCCTCCCGGCTATCTGCTATGGTTTCATCTTCACTTCCTCCCCCTGTTATCATCTCTTGATGCTAACAGTGCTACTGATACTTTCTGTTCCACTCTGACATCTTGTTTAGATACTTTCTGCCCCTTATCTTCCAGGCCAGCCCGTACCACCCCTTCTGCCCCTTGGCTATCTGATGTTCTCCACGAACATCGTTCTAAGCTCAGGGCTGCAGAAAGGGTATGGCGCAAATCACAAAATCCTACTGACCTTAATGTACTGTATGTCAATCTCTCCTCTCTGACTTCTCTGCTAATGTCTCCACTGCTAAAAGGTCATACTATCACAACAAAATTAACAATTCGCCTAACTCTCGCATGCTCTTTAAAACATTTTCCTCCATTCTTTGTCCTCCTCCTCCCCTCCTTCATCAACTTTAACAGCTGACAAATTTGCCACATTCTTCATTAATAAAATTACAAACCTCACTGCACAATTCTCCACACCACAAATTGTCCAACACATATTACCAGCTAACATACACTTGTTCACATCTTTCTCTCCACTCTCTAAGGTAGAAGTCTCAAAACTCATCCTACTACTTGTCCGCTTGATCCTATTCCATCTCAACTCCTACAAGCCATTTTCTCCTGCAGTTGTACCTGCACTCACTGACATCGTTAACACATCCCTTCACACAGGAGTTTTTCCCTCAGCTTTTAAACAGGCTCGTATAACCCCACTTCTTAAGAAACCCACTCTTACCCCAACTCTTTTAAGGAGCTATAGACTGGTTTCCCTTCCACCTTTCATTGCAAAAACACTTGAAAGAGTTGTGTTCAAACAAGTCTTTGCCTTTCACACACAGAACAACCTCCTCGACAGCAACCAATCTGGCTTCAGAAGTGGACATTCGACCGAAACTGCCATGCTCTCAGTTGTTGAAGCCCTAAGACTTGCAAGAGCAGCTTCCAAGTCTTCATTACTTATCTTGCTGGATCTGTCCGCTGCTTTTGATAAAGTCAACCACCAGATCCTCCTGTCAACCCTATTGAGAAAGGACATCTCAGGAACCGCACTTCAGTGGTTTGAGTCTTACCTCTCAGATAGGTCCTTCAAGGTATCTTGGAGAGGTGAGGTATCCAAGTTGCAACATCTACCTACTGAGGTGCCTCAGGCTCAGTTCTTGGACCACTTCTCTTCTCTGTCTACATGACATCACTAGGTTCTGTCATTCAGAAACATGGCTTTCCGTATCACTGCTGATGACACTCAACTCTACCTCTCATTCCATCCTGATGATCCGATTTCTTGCTGGATGAAGGACCGTCACCTTCAACTCAACCTAGCTAAGACAGAACTGCTTGTAGTTTCAGCAAACCCATCACTTCATTACAATTTCACCTTCCAGTTAGACTCATCAACCATAACTCCTTCAAAAACAGCCAGAAACTTTGGAGTTGTCATTGATGATAAGCTGAATTTCTCAGACCACATTGCTAAAACTGCCCGGTCCAGCAGATTTGCTTTATACAATATTAGGAAGATCAGGCCCTTTCCTTCGGAACATGCAACACAACTCCTTGTTCAAGCTTTTGTTCTGTCCAGACCTGACTATTGCAATGATCTCTTGGCAGGTCTTCCAGTCAATTCCATCAAACATCTACAATTAATCCAAAATGCCGCTGCAAGATTAATCTTTAATGAACCGAAAAGAACGCACGTCACACCTCTGTTCATCAGTTTGCACTGGCTAACAATAGCTGCTCACATAAAATTCAAGGCATTAATGTTTGCCTAAAAAACCACCTCTGGCTCTGCACCCCTTTACCTAAATTCAGTACTTCAGATATGTGCCCTCTAGAAGCTTGCGTTCTGCAAGTGAATGATGAATGCCATCCCAAAAAGGCACAAAATCACTTCCACGGACTTTTTCATTCACTGTTCCCACCTGGTGGAATGACCTGCCCAACTCCATCCGAGCAGCTGAATCCTTAGCCATCTTCAAGAAACGGCTAAAAACACATCTCTTCCATCTTTATTTGACCCTCTAACTCTATCACTGTCTATTCTAATTCTATTTTATCTATCTGTCTTCTTTTTATTTAAAAAAAAAAACAAAAAAACAAAACAAAAAAACAAAACAAAAACAAAAAAACAAAAAAAACACTCACCCTTGACCCTCTATCAACTGCATATTTATTCTGTAACTGTTACTTTTTCTTTAAAAACTAACACTAGCTTTCTTTTTTTTCTATTCTATCTACTTGTTTTCTTTAAAAAAAAAACTTGCTATGTGTACTGCGTTAGGCTAACCGAGACTTGTCATATGCTTGCATGTTGTTGCTCTTTTGTTGGTTTTGATTGCTTCTATTGTCCTCTTTTGTAAGTCGCTTTGGATAAAAGCGTCTGCTAAATAATTAAATGTAAATGTAATTTTTTATTGCTTTTAGTAGTATTTAATATCAAGTTAAACAAAATGAAAATGAGAAATTTTGCCTTGACAACTAGCTGAAATAAAATTTAAATTTAAAAAAAAAATAAAAATGTAAAAATAAATTTTCAGACATTTTAAAAAAAAATTTTTTTTTGTTATATTTGTATTTTTAAATATTTTTTAAATATTTTTAAAGGTTTTTATGTTTCATTTAATTTATTTCAAGTAAATATATATATATATATATATATATATATATAGTTTTAGTAAATGCACATCGCCTTAAACTTCCAATCTGAGGAATATTTGAGAGGCTGTATTTTTCCTCAAAGGTAGGCATCTATGGTTGCGACACAGAGTGAGGAATCTTGGGAAGGAGCACGGCTCCCTGGAGCAGAACTGAGAGGAACAGACACCATCTCTGCTTCCAGTTCTCTTTCCTCCTGTCCAAACTGAAGTGGAGGCCAACTCTGAGCTCCACAAACTGGAGGAAAAGTCCTTGGCCCTGCAGAAGAATAAGAAGAAAGAAATAATGAAGGGAAAAAATGATTTATTTCTATATTATATAACAACAGGAAATGGGAGGTTCCTTTCCCAGACCTTTGAAGCATCATGATCTGATGATGAATCCCCTGCTGCTGACCATTGACCAGATCATGAATATAAAAAGTCATTCTGACAGACAGAAGAAATATGTGACATTCAAGAACCAGCACAGAAATAAACCTCTGTAGAAGAGTTACTGACAGCTGAGACTGAAGAAAAACAGCAGAAGTGAATGTCTGCGCTATTTTATAAGGTTGAAGTGAAGAACATCTATTCTTATATTCCAAATAGTTGAACAATAATAAATCCTCATAGAGTATATCTGAAAGTGCATAGCTTAACTCCATAGAGGATATTGCATGGGATAATCCCGGATATCAGGACACTGCTGGAGTCCCACTGTGTTTATTCTGACTTTCTTCTTCTGCTATTATAATTATTCTACCATAAAAGTGTCTGGGAGTTACAGCCTCTAATCTCACTTACTAGTCAGGCAAGAGCCGTCTGCAATAATAATAGAATTTAAATATTTGCATAGAACTCTAAATCCTGATCTTTGCTCCTGAATCACTTTTATTTTTCCACTATTTTGATTTTTTGAAAGCTTTTATAACATGTTAAACTTGTGCTACTTTTTAAATTTACTTTGTTTTATTGCATATTTTATTTTGCACTTCTTAATTTGTTCACCTTATAATATATGTGTGTGTGTGTGTGTGTGTGTGTGTGTGTGTGTGTGTGTGTACCTGGTATATATCATTATGGGGACCAAATGACATTTTTGGTCCCCCTTAAGAGTAAGCTTATAAATCACACATAATGGAGTGTATTGAAAATCTGAAATAGCAGAAAGTTTCCTGTAAGAGGTAGGTTTAGGTGTAGGGCGATAGAAAATACGGTTTGTACAGTATAAAGCATTACGCTATAGGATGTCCCCACAAAAAATGGAAACCTCTGTATGTGTGTGTGTGTGTGTGTGTGTACTTATTAATGCTACACTTTGAAATTAAATGTCCCCACAAGGGGATAGATAAAACCTGAATTTTTGACATTGTGGAGAGAAAAAAATCAAAAATAGTAAATAAAAGTCTGCTCCAGACCTAGTGTGACTTTTCCACATCAAAGACTTTTATAGAAAATATAGGCTATAGCGTGGATTTAGCGTGCTCTAGATCCGTCTGAGCGTATGCACGCTTTATAAATGAGGCCCCAGTTCTGTTCTGCAATATTGTTGGTTCAGGTGGCTTTATATCGGCATAATAATTAATTTAAAATTTTTGGCAAATCGCGACAAATGCAAAATCGGAAACTGAAAATCAAATTCACTTTCGATTTACGTGATTGACAATCACGCAGTGTGAATTATCAATGACGCGATCTGAGAGAATCGCCGATGCGTCGCCAACGCCAGTGAAATATCTGGCATGCTAAATATCCTGTCGGTGCTTCACAATCCTGCTGTGTGAAATGATTTCTGACTGAAACATGCATCGGCAATGACCTACAGCCAATGAGAGAGCAAGATACAGGGCAGTGGGAAGTTTGGGGAGGAGTTATATGAAATGTAGTTTGCGGACCAATTGCCAAGTCCATGTTTTTCATGTCAGCTGGTTGAAGCGACCACAATAAGTGATATTTAGCCCCTGGAATGTGGTGCACTGGAGGCCCTGCCAAGCGTGTATTTGCCTTGGCGATTTTGCTGGGAGGAGCCCCCTCAAAACACGATTGGGCTATTTTTGCGTGGGTTTTGTCATTGAAAACCTGGCAACCTGGACCAGACAGAGTTGTTGGCGATTCTTCCTTTGTGAAGTCATGCAGTGTGTAACCTCCTGTTGCAGATCCATCGTGCAATGTGAACACAGCAGCGACAGATGCTACCCCAGATGGTCGAGCAGTGTGAAACACGGAGATTGACCTCTTTGCAAATTGTGCAGTGTGAACTCGGCATTAGGGTAAATAAAAGACTAATTTACATTTTTATTGGACTTATTGAACTGTGGATCAGCTTTACACGACATCTTCACAATGACATCAACAAAACAGCGCCTTCTGTCCATATATTATACAGATCTAAACAGCACAGTACTTGCATTCATGAGTGTATATTTGATCAAATTAAACATTTTAGCTTCCGTTACTGTCATCAGTTTCATTAAGTTAACCTCCAATCCATTTTTCATGAGTTCACCCCCTGCTGTAAAAAAACAAAACAACAACAATAGAAATCATCACAGAATTTGTAATGGTTTTACTGGTTATCATGGACTTGTATTGATTTTAATGGAAAATGTAATCTCTGTGGGTCTCTACAGGTAATTTGTCATCTTTTATTAGTGGCTTGTTAAAATTATTACATCATAATGGAATATGTCCCAAAACACACTACAGGAAACCATTAATGTTTGTTATGGTGTTTCTAGAGGAAACCATTGGAATTTCTGTGATAGTTTCTACTGTTTATTTCAGCAGGGCTGTTAGTTTGGAGCTGATTTCAGTCAAACAAAACTCGTCAAGCCCTTGTTTACACCTGGTATTAAGATACGCTTTCATTGATCCGAGCACAAGTGAACAACGCTTAATACAGACCTGTATAATACACCTGTGAGAACGGTGTCTAAAACATTTAAACTTATCCACAAGATTGTCCACAACATATTTACATTTTCATTTTATTTAACTGTAAATGGTTTACTAAGAATAATTTACAAAGAATACTTAAGTTCCATTTTTAGTACCTTTTCTTGTTAACAGCATTATACAGTTTTTAAAATACTGATAAAAACTCAGAAAAGTGTCAGCATATTGATTCTTTAAAAAATATGTAGCATGTTCCAGTTTATTTTCCACTTGGAACATCAATGAAGATGTCTGTTGAAGAAGTTTTGACTTCTTTTTTTTTTTTTTTTTTTTATATTTGATCACTGAATATATCGGGCTGTCGTTTTTCTTGACGTTTTCTGGATGTGTCACTGTTGTGTAGATCAGGGGCCTCATTTATAAAATGTTGAGCAGAAACCATCCTAAATTTGATCTTACGATCATATCTTGAATATGCGTACGTTTGATTCATAGAATGAGCGTACGCACAGAAAACGCACGTATGCCTCTCTTTCAGATGTGAAATCTATGATCTTGCGTGCAATTGAATGTTTTTTTTTGCTCTCTGCCTTGTATAGGATTCCTAATTAATGTCATTAACATATAAAATATCACCAATCATCATAATTTAGAACAGCGAGCTGCAAGAACAGCTTACATTTTAAAAAGCCTGCAATACTCCGACAATAAAAAGTGCGTACGTCTGCTCAGACCCTGATGTGACTTTTCCACATCAAAGACTTTTTATAAATATGAGCGCTGGCGTGGATTTAAGCGTACGCACACTCTAAGATCAAATCTGAGCGTATGCACGCTTTATAAATGAGGCCCCAGTTCTGTTCTGCTGTCTATTGTTGGTTCAGGTGGCTTTATATCGGCATAATAATTAATTTAAAATTTTTGTGAAATCGCCGACAAATGCCCGAAATCGGAGGCAAATCAGTGCTCGTTCACGTGATTGACAATCACGCAGTGTGAATTATCAATGACGCGATCTGAGAGAATCGCCGATGCGTCGCCAACGCCAGTGAAATATCTGGCATGCTAAATATCCTGTCGGTGCTTCACAATCCTGCTGTGTGAAATGATTTCTGACTGAAACATGCATCGGCAATGACCTACAGCCAATGAGAGAGCAAGATACAGGGCAGTGGGAAGTTTGGGGAGGAGTTATATGAAATGTAGTTTGCGGACCAATTGCCAAGTCCATGTTTTTCATGTCAGCTGGTTGAAGCGACCACAATAAGGTGATATTTAGCCCCTGGAATGTGAATTGTACTAGGAGAACCCTGCCAAAAACGTGTATTTTACCCCCGCGAAAGCGATTTTACTGGAGGAGCCCCCTCAAAACACGATTGGGCTATTTTTGCGTGGGTTTTGTCGTGAAAACCTGGCAACCCTGGACCAGACAGAGTTGTTGGCGATTCTTCCTTTTGTGAAGTCATGCAGTGTGTAACCTCCTGTTGCAGATCCATCGTGCAATGTGAACACAGCAGCGACTGAATGCTACCCCAGATAGTCGAGCAGTGTGAAAACAACGGAGACCCGACCTCTTTGCAAATTGTGCAGTGTGAACTCGGCATTAGGGTAAACAAAAGACTAATTTACATTTTTATTGGACTTATTGAACTGTGGATGAGATGTACTATTTACAGAGAATCACATCATTTTCACATTTCATTGTTTATTTTCACAAGTTTGCATCATGTTTTATTTTTAGTAACTTTTCTTGTTAGTAACATTATACAGTTTATAAAATAAAAACTGTCAAAATATTCATTCATTAAAAATATGTTGCTTGTACCACCATTTTTTTTTTATTTTTATTTTTTTCACTTTGAGCATCAGTGCAAATGTTTGCGGAAGAATTTTCTAAGTTCTAAGTAACTTTCCTTGTTAGTAATAGTAACATTATGCACAATACAAAATACTGATAAAAACTCACAAAAATGTAAAAAAGATTAATTGAAAATATGTAGATTGTACCAATTGTTCCTATTCTTTATTTTTCACTTTGAGCATCAGTGCAGATGTCTGTGGTTTTGACTTCTTTTTTATTTATTTATATTTGATCACTGAATATATCGGGCCGTCGTTTGTCTTTAGGTTTTGTGGATGTGTCACTGTTGAGTAGATCAGTTCTGTTCTGCTGTCTGTTGTTGGTTCAGACGGCTTTATATCGGCATAATAATCACAGTCTGTATCTGTCACCTGATTGGTGGAGTGGGTGCGACTGGGGTTTGAATCAGGCTGCTGATTGGTTACTGTGGCATAAACAGTAGAGACTTGTGGGCGGGTGTTGAGGTGTGATGCAGGCGTCTGATTGGATGAAGATGTTGCAGCGATGACATCACGGTTTGGAATCTCTTCATACACACTCTCAGTCTGAAAAACAACATGTACAAAAAATATTTACTAGTTTATACAGATAGTATTCACTGCTCATCAATAAACAATAATGTAACATGTATTTCTGATCTTCTACAGGTAAAGATTTGATCACCCACCTCTGTACTGTGCTGCACATTTTGCTGAAATAAAGCTGAAAGGTGCATGAAAAGAGAGAAAAGATTTAGTCAAACCTACTCAAAAAGGACTTTATAATCACAAATAAACTGTTACCTGTCCCAGATTTCCTTTTCCTCTTTTTCAGGATGAGGAACGTTCCAGAACACAGAACCAGAACCAGCAGAACCGAACCCAGACCGCCAGCGACAGCAGCCAGATCTGAACACAACATTAAACACAAGACAGCACAGTACTGATACTGATTATACTGTTAAATAAACAATAACAATCTTAAACATAAATTATTTTGATTATTGTAATATTCAACATTCTAAAATATTGTAAATGTGTTGCTGTTATATTCTGTAACCGAAGGGAAACCGCAATGGTAAACCTCAGTCCTCTGAGGAAAATGCTTCAGTCTGGACTGTTGCATTGTGGGTAGTGTAGTTTGTGTGCTTACTAGTGTTTGGCTGATCGAGATGAACTGCAGTACTTCCTGTCATTGTTCTTGTCATTTCACTTTCTGTTTGAGGAGTCACTGACAGAGAGAGAGAGAAAAGTGAAATGTGAACATGATGCTCACAATTAATAATGAACTGATACTTTGGATAAACTTGTCTGTCAGATGCATGAATACAAATGTTAAGACATCATGGAAAACTATGTAACTATTGACCGCGAGCCAGTTGAAAATCGATTCAAATATGTGACGATTCAAATTGGTTGAGATGCTGAACAAAACGCATTTGCCATGATAACATAACATAAAAATAACTATGAAAGGGTGTGTTATAGACTAAGTTTTTATATTCATAACAAAAGCATTACTTGGCTCTTTAGATACATTTTCTAAATTTTTTTTTTTTAGTTTTTTGTAAGAGGATGTGTGTTATTTTGCTATGTCCCATGGACTGCTCATTAAATTTGAATGATAGTAGAATATTGTTAAATTATAATTTTTTTTTTATTTTGTTTTTAATTCTCCTATTAATATTTTGTTAAATAAGAGATTACTCATTTTGAGTGTATTGATCATTTGGTAATAAAAAAAATAAAAACAATATTTTAATATTTTATATTTTTATAATATTTTTTTTAGAAGAGTTTGTCCATGTCCCTTGAACAGTTGTCCACCCTGTCGTATTGGGGAATCCGCCCCTTTAAGAAAAGGCCAACCCCTTTAGTGACATCAGGACGACAGATTTTTGGCGGGAATTTCAACAGCTGAGGTCAGTAAGTTGGTGACTTTTCAAATGACAAATTTTCTTCATACGAGTTTGCTTACTTGTTTTGCCAAAGCTTAACATGTCCACCCTGTCAGCAAAAAAATATGCCAGATGTGATTCGAATACAGTATTTTTTAAAATATGCAAGTTTAAATATACCAAATTCTCTTCAGCAACCAGACTAAATATTTAGCTAGTCACAGTTTGTTATAAGCTAATATGCTAACTGAAGCTCAAAATGTCTACCCTGTCATCCACTTAGACTCGATAGAGTGGACATAAACATGACAGGGTGGATATATCATTTTTTTGTAGTAAATATTGCAAAAAAACTAAAATGAATGGGGGGGGGAGAGAATAAATGTGATTGAGGATGTAATTATATTATTATATGTAATTATATTTATATTAATTATACTGTTTAGGAAAGGGACATCATACCTTTCAGAAAATATAATTTGCATCTTAATTCTGCAATGAAAACATATTCAACAGTCTGTGATGTATCTTATGGTTTATGCTTCGAATAATGGCCCATAATTATCTAAAAAATGTGTGGGAGCTCAGCTAGGTTCAGGTCAGGTTGAGCTTTATTGTCATTCTGCTACATGTGTGTACATGTAGTGGAACGAAATGTCGTGTCTCGCAGGACCACGGTGCTACATACTAGTTAAACATAAGATAAACATACAACAATGCAAGTATAAGAAAAACAATAGAGCTGTACAACAGTTAACCATCTGACTATACACATACTATAAATGCTATAACTACTATACATAGTTGACTACACATACACAAACTAAGACTGTACAAAAACTTCACATACATACTGTACATGAAATTGTGCAAAAGAGATATTTGTACATAAAATTGTGCAAAGAAATATATTTTGTACATTAAATGTTGTGCAGAAGA
>JAFVLL020000355.1:5000-77439 GCA_021397915.2 Tor tambroides
TTAACTTTATTTCATGCTTGCTCTAAACTGAAAGCAGCATGGCTCTTATTAAATTTCCAAATTGAAATTCCAGAATTAGAAACCAGGAAATAATAAGTTCGCAAAAGTTAAAGTCAAATAAAAAAGCGAAAAATGTCCCTCTCAAACACCTGCTTCTTTACACTTTCCCTCACATGCACATACAGGCTGAAACAACATGTGGTTAACCACACAAAAGATGCATGATTAAACATGAATTCTCATTAAAACTCTTTTGATGCAGTTAATCACTAAATTTGAGCACTTCTCAGGAGTAATTAAGGGGCGGTAGAGAGCGGGGACCCCAGGAGACCACAGCTGCGCTCTCCCAGGGGGAAACCGCATCAACATTCACAATTTTGGAATAATCTCCAAGGAAACAGAACTGGAGAAACCAGCTGCAGCTGCCCACCAGCCAAAGCCCAACTCAGTTCGGCTTAAACGTATAGCTCACCTACAAATGAATGTTCTGTCATTATTTACTCACCCTCATGTCCTTCCAAACCATTTCATAATGGTTCATGCAACTCTTTTCTTGCAACTCCTCTCCACTCTGTCAAATGAGATTCCAAAGCTTTGACAGAGGGGAAGATTTTCAGTGAAAAATTATTGTACATCTTCAGATGACTTGGCGTATATTGGACGGGTCATTTGAACTAGTTACAAGACCATACAAGTTTAGGGTCAGTAAAACTGTGATACATTTTTTTTAAGGATTCTTTGATGACTAGAAAGTACAAAAGCACAGTGTCTATTTGAAATATTTTGTAACCTTATAAATATCTTTACTGTCACGTTTGATCAATATAATGCACACTGGCTGAATAAAAGTATTCGTTTTTGTGTTCATTTGTCTTGGATGAATGGATCTACTGTAGAAAAGACAAACAACCTTTGCCAAGTTAACAGATGTCCTGTAATGCAAAGAAATGATTTTAGAACAGAACGGAGCTCTTCATTCTCATTTACAGTAATCTCATTCTTCATTCTCATTTACAGTAATTATGATGCTTGTAAATTAAAGTGTAAATTTGCAGCACTGAACTGCTGCAGCCCACCAGATTTACACTTTCCAGATGACAGAAATTTAGAAAAACGAACAGAGAATATTTCAGCAAAGTTTAATTAAAGTGAAAATTATTTAAGAGCCATCACCAATACTACCTCATGTACCTACTGTATGATGGCAATTCCAAATCTTTTTTGCAGTAAACATGATTGAGTTTTGGAAGAACAAGATACAATTAAAATTTTCAGATGAACGTTTCCTTTGAATGCAACAATCTCTTTCTAGTCTCTCCACAAAAAACTGCCAATATGAAGTTCCATTTAGGTTCTATACATATAGGTTATTAATGAATACTTGATGAGTGAATGGGAAAGAGATTGACGATTATCTTCTGCTACACTAGACTCACTGCAGTGAACTCTTCTGACTGCTGGTGAATATATTGTCTTACAGCCTATAGCAGGGAAAAATCTGCTTGTCTGAGCCCAAAACCTCTCTCTTCTGTTTCGTTCTTTCCTCCTCTTATTCCTTCATGCTATCTTTTACACTCCCACCGGGTATATGATACCAGTTCCTTTTCTACATATTTATTAGTATATTTTGAAATTCACCTTTACATTATGATAGGAAGAGATTTCAAAGCAATATCTGGTTGTAGCCATCTATTCCTCTGTACATGTAAGCATGAAGGGAGAAAAAAAAAAGTCCCTGCGCGGCCACAATGTAATTGAAAAACTCTTTCCCTGAAATCATTTCCCCCGAGACCATGAATTATTGAAATGAATAAAGAAATAGCTCCATACTAGCCTGATATGTCTGATCTTTGATACTTGGGAGAGGAAAAATCAATTTCAGGCAGATTGGTCCTATAGCCTGATCTTTTGCCAGAGACAGAATATAGAAAATGAACTGAAAGGACTCAGACTTTATGCCTTCATATTTCCCTATCTGCTGGCTACCCGACCAGACAGGTAAATTAGATCAATGAAAATCAGCTCATAGGTGCAACCAACCATGACCAGTGAGACAAATCAGAGAATATGCGATCGTATTTCAGCTAGTAACTCTAATAAAGACTTGGAATGCACATCGCAGGCAGAAATTCACTTAAAATGGACTGATAAAAACCCACCGCGATGAAAGATATATCCACTCGCAGGGTTGTTTTGCAATATCGAGCGACGCGGCTCATGGGGTGGCATTTTATAATCAGAACTCTGGAGACTAGTGCAGCTAAATACTCCCAGAAAGAACACCAGCATCTCTCATCTCCCGTGCCTTTAATACAAGGAAGTGGAGAGCTGAGCCAGATAAAAACTAGAGAGTGAGTGATAGAACAGAGGGAAAAACTAGAGATTTGCTGTCAGGTGCTCGACTCTCTGCTCGAAAAGAACTCGGAAAACGGGTTTTTCGCTCTCCCGGTGTGTCAATTACCGTGAGCTGCTCTGCACCTGCTGGTGGAGGCCTCCATCACGGCTCTCTCCAGCTCTGCCGTCTACTCCGAACCAATGAGAGCTCTAATTGGGAACTTTATGTATGGATAAAGGGGAATTGGGGACACCTGTGCCTTCCTTACTCGGCAATTAGATAGCGTTCGGACTGCTTAGATCAAAATCTTAGCGATGACTCTCTTTCTTGCATTTCTTTTCTCCTTCAGGCTCACTGCTCCATCCAGACTCGGAGCGCGGATGGTCAGAGGTTTCCTTTGCGGAGATGGGACCTCATGACATTTAGTGTACAGCTCTCATGGGAAGATCAGGTAGAATGTCATGGAAAAGGTAGTAAATGAGAAATTGCAACTGTTTTCTTTTTAGACAGCATGAAGACATTAGACTCACCTTTCTTCAACTGATACTATCTGTTGGCATATACTTAAAGTTGAGGCGTATCATTTCTAAGCCGCTTGCAGAATTGCAAAAATAACTAGGTTTTAAATATATATATTTCTGAAAGAAATGTGAGTCTAAATGGTTCCTAGTTGGTTGGTACTAAGGTAAATCTCAAGTTTAAGTTTATGATATTGTGGTTTGTATTTGGGGACTCAATCTTCTGACCACAACATAATAAATCTGAGACTTTTATGTCTATTACATCATCTGCCAGGCAAATATTGTACATATAATTACTTATAAATGTAATATCTTCAATAATCTGCATGATTTGGGATATCATTCACATCAAATCACACATTAGGGTGTTCTAAGTCAATATTTACTAGCCAAAATCATAAAAGCCCAACCACAAGTTATAGTTTATCACATCAGAAATATGAGATTATTTTTAATTATCCACCATGCAAGTACTATGTCTAATCACAGAAATAATATCACATTATCTTCAATAATCTGTATGGTTTGAGATATAATTTACAGCCATAGCACAAATAATAATGGGTCATTGCTTTTTTAGGTGGTCCCAAGTTGGTTGTTATGTGGGTATTTACTCAAAAGGTCCCAGCCTCAGATGATATTTTACGATACTATGGTTCCTAGATTTGGAGACTTAGGGACCACAATATCATAATTCTGAGATTTTTGTGACTATGCTAAATCTAAACATTTAGAAATGTAATCACATTTCTCAACAATCTGCGTGATTTGAGAGATCTTTCACATCTGTAGCACAAATGATGATGCAGCATGCAGTTGCTTATAGTTCTGGTTGGTCCCCTATTTGTTTGCTAGGGTGTTCAAATGGGCCCTAAATGATAGCCATGAAACTGTGGTCATTAGATTTGGGAACTGGATTGATTCATGCATGCATACATGTATGCATTCATTGCATTGCAATAGAGTGTGCAAGCAGAGAGAACTATTCCAATTGGTTGTGCTTTGTTATTGATTGTGTTATGTCACATCCAATTATCTTGTCATATTGCACCTGGTTAGGACACAGATTATAGGTTAGGGGGTTTGACTAATCTTTAACCCTTAGCAAGCACCACTAATTACTTTTCGAACTGGTTTCCCAAACACTCTCTATTCGTTTTCCATTTTCCAGACAAACATCATTGGTTGGGCCAGAAATTGACATATCAGGTTGCTCAAACAAACAAAGCAATGTTCTGACCATTTTTGGATGCTAGCCTAGAAATGGCTTATTTATAGTTGTCTCTGACCATTAAGAGTATTACAAGATATTTTTTAACGCTGGACTCTTTGCACATACCACCTATAAAGGGCAGCATGAATGTTTCAGTGAGAAAGACAAAGCAAAACAAGAAGTAGAAAATGCATCTTATTCCCCATTATAGTGTCATGATTAATGTCAGGGATAATTTGAGAGCAGATATGTAAAAATCATCTATGAATATCCATGTGGCTCTATAGTGACTCTCATTCACAGCTCCGGCTGCTTTGCTACAGTCTTTAATGTTCATATAATTCATATTTAAGCAGACTAGTGAAACTCTTCTCATGGGAACATTTAACTTTTCATATCAGGATGAATCTCTTCACATCCCCCGAGGGCCATCGTTTCACTGAAAGATCGACACTGTCCTAGTTAAAATGATATTGATTCAGCAGTGTCCATATGTGTTGGATTAAAGAGACAGTTAATGTATACCTAATGCGTGTGCTATTCTTTATACTAGCTTGTGTAATGATTTATAGTCTCTTATTGGCCATATACTGGAAGTAGTTAAAAGAAATAGTTGTCTGGTCTGTGTGTCTGCTTTGACTTGGCCAGTGGTACTGTAAAATAAAAATAACACTATTGAAATTAGATTTAATACACTATACAGTTTCCTTTTGTATCCTGAACTAGTTATTTGGAGAACCTATCTTCTTCTTCTTCTATAATTACAAAAAATATAAAAAGTAGTAGTAGTTCGATTGATCAAACGATTCCCATTTTAAATAGTCATCACAGATATACAGCATAAGAATATAGAATATAAAAGTATACAGATCTATCCCTCTATGGTATGGGATTGTTGAATGTTAGTTTAGTTTTTTTCCACTACCTACCTTTTTTGCTGTTCAGAAAAAAAGAGTTACAGCAAACTGATTTGTTGCAATGGAAAGGGCAGTCTTTAAAGTTACCAATAATATGCTGTTAAACCACATGACATCTCTCTTTTGCGCTCTCTTTTTGACCCCAGCAGGTCAAGGTTTTGCTGTTTGCTTTGGCAGCAAGTCCCTCTTGGTACATGCATTTTCCAAGCAAAACTAATGTTTTTCCTTTCACTACCATTCAAAATTAATTTATGATGAATATAAATCACATTATTTGATGTAATTCATTCTATTCATATTCAGTGAATTCATAAAATAAACAAGAAATCAATTTGAAAACTTTACTATTTTTCCAGTGCCACAGTTGCCAAATGATGATAGTTCCCAAAATAGTATCTACTTTTTTTTTTGTAATTATAAATAATCTGTTTATTTGTTTTTATGATGCTATTGGAGCTATTATATGTAAAATAGCCCAGTGTGAGAACATAATGCACACCATAATGGGATAACATAAAGACTCACAGCCACATGCACACTCACATTGCAATCGAAGAAATTTAAAAAAGGCTTTTGAAGACGCGTGGTGTGTAGGTGGAAAATAACTACATTTGGCGTGGGGGATGGTTACAGGATGAAAAATGCTAGAGAAAATAACTCTGAGTGGAATGATTGCTCATCAGCCAGTCCTCTGTTTACTGGGGGAGGAGAAGTGGAGATTGTGAGCCGTGAAGCTTTTCACTTGATGCCTTAGCCATACATGCTCTCTGTAAAGACATCTGAATTTGCCCAGCCTCACCGCACAAACACTGGAAATCCCGAACAATAGCCTGCCTGCCACTGACCTCACCGTGCCAATAACATGACAGCAGCATCTGCCCGAACCTACAAATCCACTAAATATCTGCTCATTTCTTGTAAAGAAAAGGGGGAAAAGCATAGGAAAAGCTGTCTGTCAAAATACTGTCTAAACTTCTCACCACAAGCTGGGTGTTAGAGCTCATGTTACTAACCTAAGTGGATGTAATTGAGTCCTTACAGGCAGCACTGCTGCTTGTAGCTCAGCTGCAGTCATTCAACACAGCCAGTGGTGTCAGTCACAAGAAACCGGCTGGTTGTGTTTGAAAGGCTGTTTAAGTGACACTGAGGCTTTGTTCACACTGGGTCCAATTCGGATGTATGTGTATGGGTATGGGTAGGTTTAAGGGTGGGTTAAGGTGTAAGGGATGGGTCAACAGTGTAATTATAAATGTAATTACAGAAATTAATTACAGATTTAATTACATATACATAATTTTAAAAATATAAGTACAGTGTAAAAACATGCATGTACACAATAAGTGCATTGTATCAAATGATTAATTTAAATGTAAGGACATAGCAGTTAAGGCCACCTAATATAAAATGGGACCTTTTTTTTTGGTCTTCAGGACTGCACTGGCCCTTTTCATGCAATGGAAACTGTTTTGTCCATATAATTTTCAGTGAACCAAAACAACAATGGATCACAAAATGGTCAAAATACTTTTCAAAATATCATCTTTTATCATCTTAAGTCTTACGGTTTTTGGAAAAGACATGAGAGTGAATACATTTTTTGGTATAACCATCAATTTAAGACAATATTCAGTACTGTTTTTCATAGTATTGACTTAAAGAAATAGGTTGTCCAAAATATCACCCTCATGTCATTACAAACCAGTATGATTTATTTTTTTTCTGTGGAACACAAAAAGAGAAATTCTAAAGTGCTAGTTTTTTTTTTTTCATGCACTTATAGTGAATGGGTACTGCAGCTTCAAAAAGGGCACAAAAGCACCATAAAAGTATCTTAAATGTGGTCCATTTTACTTTTGTGTTATAAAAGACACATTTCTGTAAAGAAAAGGCAGAAATTTAAGTCCTAGATGCATGCAGTGTTTATGTGATGCTAGCATTGCACTGCGTGAAACTAGAAACTAGCCTTTCAAATAAATGCTTTAGGTTTAATGTAAAAACAGTTTTGAAGTTCAAATCTGAAGTTAAAAGTATTTTTAGTAGTGCATTATGTTATAGAATGTGTTAAATAACAAATTTGCACATATAAAATCAGATTAAAGGAGTAGTTCACCCAAAATCGTACTCACCCTCAGGATGTCTGAGATATAGATGAGTTTGTTTCTTTATCTGAACAGATTTGTAGAAATTTAACATTCCTTCTCTTACTCACAATGGATCCTCTGCAGTGAATGGGTGCCGTCAGAATGAGAGTCCAAACAGCTGATAAAAACATTACAATAATCCATCAGTTCATGTTGTGTGAAGTGAAAAGTTGCATGTTTGTAGGGGAAAATTATTAAGTAAAGCCACCATTAAGATGTTTTTAACTTCAAACGAGTCCTCTATCTATAATATTGCTCGTCTTATCTGAATCAGGATAGAAATATGCGCAGACCAAGCACCATCCAAAACAATTCTAAACAAATATGTTGGTGAATTTTGTTGTGAGAGGATAACAGGGTATGCACTTTTCATTGGAGGAAGCATTACTGTGAATTATATTATTCTTACAAACACACAGTTTTTTGTGTCTTTGTCAAGAGACGGACACATTTTTGAGTGAGCTATTCCTTTAAGCACTAGAAAGACGAGTGACTATATTGCAATGTATCAGAATGTGTCCATAGCAACTGCTCTAAAGCTCCTATATTGTTATGCTGCAAATGAACCGAAGAAAAAGAGTTTCATGAAACTCGATGTGCTATTTCACCCATGGAAGTTAATTAGTTATGTTGATTTGAACTTTGGCACCAGTAACTCTTTTCATACAAGTACT
Source organism: Tor tambroides (assembly GCA_021397915.2). NCBI lineage: Eukaryota > Metazoa > Chordata > Actinopteri > Cypriniformes > Cyprinidae > Tor > Tor tambroides. The sequence goes on from JAFVLL020000355.1 coordinate 12,802, forward strand.
GAATGTCATGGAATAGAAGCTGACAGAAAGTACCAACTCCAGCTTATCAAACATTCTATCCTTACAACCTGCGAGATGGATTGACAGAATGTTGTCTACTGCAAGCAAAATGAGTTATGTTTGATCTATAACACAAGCACAGCAGAACGTTATGTGTTCTTCAAAAAGACAAATGACACTAGATATAGTTGCAAGACTATATATGAATTTAAAAAGTACTCTCACATCTGTTTCCCACATCTGCGAGCGTGTTTGTGTTTTCAAAAACATATGGATGAACTTGGTAATCAAGTATGCGAAGGCTCCGCATAAGTTTTTATGCAAATGAGCTCATTATAATCCCCAACTTTTAATCGGCCTTGTTCAATTGTCATTTTCCCTGTCATACTGTCAAAGCCACTCTTACATAATTGGTATGTTTAAATAAGTAGATGCTTGATGAATTAATTCAGCAATTATCACTAAATTACTGATTATATTGCAGATGCTTTGAAATCCAGCTTCAGATGGATCATGACTTCTAAAGACCCCTAAGGTGGCCCAGGCCGGTCGAACGCTCTTCTGAAGGCAGCCGTTCTTCCATGCGGTGCACAACCTCAGTTAAAGCACCAAGTGCCATTTGAACCCAGCGTTCTTCATTTGGAATGGCGAAACCAGCTGTTGCCAGGGAAACCAGTGAAAGCCATTGAACTAGGAATTTACGGGGGTCAGAACTTAACTGTGAGGGCTTGCAAGCTTCTTGCTAACTCTCCCGCTTGCTTTTTCTCCAACCTCCACTGGAATCAAGAGGTGGAGATACATCAATGATCTGTTTGATGTTGGTGTCCAGCAGGTTTACTATATTCTATCCAATTACCATTGGGCTTTTGAGCCTCTGTTTTGAGTCGCACAGCAATGCCGCCTGTTTTTGGTTTCTCTGTGTGTGTGTGGCTTTCTGTGCACTTCTGTTCGTGTATGGGTATATTTACAGGTCACTCTATTTTTATCTCTAAGTCCACAAGGGTTAGAGGAGACCGTCGGCTCAGGATTAGGTTACTGCCCCAACACAGTCGAGGAATTAAAGAATGCCTGTGTTTAATGTCAAGTGACAGGTCTGGAACGGTCGGACGGACGTGGCTCTTTGGCCCCAATTTAATTAGTTTTTAAATAAGATGCTGCATTTTGGATTTAAAGGAGATTAATATTAATTTTCCCCTTTTTTGCTAATAAAAGTCCAAAATGCCTGTGGATTTACTGAGAGCTGCTCCACAATGGCTCAGGTGCCTGTCGCAGGTTCATTCTGTGTGTCTAAGTGTGTGTGTGTGCAAATATCAAGTAGCTTAATATAACTGGAGGTCTTGTAGAATTTATTCCAGACATGTTTTTTTTTTCCTTGGAAAATGCTCCAGGAGAAATTCTACAAGACATTTTGCAATGACCTGGATGAGCCTTAATCTTTGCATATCTATCTATCTATCTATCTATCTATCTATCTATCTATCTATCTATCTATCTATCTATCTATCTATCTATCTATCTATCTATCTATCTATCTATCTATCTATCTATCTGTCTCTCTGTCTGTCTGTCTGTAATTGTTCTATATGTGATCTATCATTCATCCTATCATTTGTTCTGTCATTCTATTGTTTTGCCTATCGACTGTTCTGTCTACAGTTCTAACTATCGATTGTTCTATCGTTCTATTATTCTAAATATTGATTGTTCTATCATTTTATTTATTGTTCTAACTGTCGATATTTATATTGTTCTTACTATCGATTGTTCTATGTATCATTCTAACTATCTATTGTTCTATCATTTTAAATATCAATGGTTCTAACATTCTATCTATTGTTCTAACTATCTATTGTTCTATCGTTCTAACTATCTTATGTTCTATCGTTTTATTGTTCTGACTATCGATTGTTCTTTGTATCATTCTAACTATCGATTGTTGTATCATTTTAAGTATTGATGGTTCTATCATTCTATCTATTGTTCTAACTATCTATTGTTCTATTGTTCTAACTATAGATTGTTTTGTTGGTCTAAATATTGATTGTTCTATCATTCTATCTATCGGTCTAAATATTGATTGTTCCATCGTTTTAAATATCGATGGTTCTATCATTATCATTATCTATTGTTCTAATTATCGATTGTTCTATGCATCATTCTAACTATCAATTGTTCTGTCGTTCTAAATATCAGTTGTTCTATCCTTCTATCTGTCATTCTAAATATTGATTGTTCTATCATTCTATCTATCATTTTAACTATCAAACTTTCTATTGTTCTCTATATTGTTCAAACTATCAACCATTCTATCTGTTGTTCTATCTATTGATTGTTTTGTCTTTTGCTATCAGTCTTCTATTATTATGAACTGACGTTTTAGGTTATTTTTGATTTAAATGGATAAATGGAATGAATGAATGAATGAATGAGACAACATTTTACAATATTTTTAGCAGTGCCAATATAAAGGTGTTAACTTAAGATATTTAGTAAATATGATTAATATAACACACAACACATGCACCAAATCTGGCATTACTATTCTACTTTTTAAAGACACGTTTGAATTTGTTAAATTAGGAAGGAACAAGTTGTCTTTATGATATCACAACTATGCTTGCCTTTACGAAGGGGGTGCCTCACAAAAGGATCACATTCAGGGATCACTGCTTGGCATCAAATTGTTTTGAATCTCCTGCATTACACAATCATAATCTTACTGTCTGCAACCTGGTAAAATATAGGAGCTGAAAAATCAATGTCTTCTCATTGAATACCAAGTACTAGTACATGACTACAGCATGTAGTAACACAGAATATAGGTGCCATGACTGTCCCGTGGCTGTCAATGGGCGACCTCCTGCTTTTTCATTCGCTCTCTCCGCTGTCTTTCTCTCTTACAGTGCTTATAGCATGCCCTCTGACGCAGCAGTTGGCTCCTGTGTTTGGAGGAAAGGTGAAAAGCTTTGGTTATCACTTCTCTCCATGGTGTAGTGGCAGGCAGGAGAAGGACTGTGGAGTGCAATCACAGCTCTATAACATCGCTGGACGGGCGACTGAGTCAGAAAGTCACAGAACAATGGAGCCAGGGATTATTTTTGTAAGCTGTCGTCCTTGCGATGAATAGGACTCTGGGTAGTTATTACCCAGCCAAAACCTTGTGAGCTACACAGAGGAAATAGCACAAAAACATAGTAATAAAATATGTCATGATTTTGAGCTTTTGTTCATAATGGACATTGTGCATGCATGATTCAGGTCTTTTTGATTTATTATAAAAGCGTTTTGTTTGAGCATGATTAGTCAGCTTTCAGTGAGTGTGTCAAACTATTGGTTTGTGTGTTCTGAGGAATATGATTGAGTCTGTGGAAAAAAAAAATCTATTTCTATTGTAATACATTTAAAACATAATCTGTTCCTGTCATTAAGATTATTCAATATGCGCACAGTTTGTTTTGAGGAACCTGCTGTGTCAGTTTGAAGTTCAGCAGAAATATAGCTAATGGATTTCCAAAAGCACAGCTGTCTCAAATTCACATTGGTCAGAGCGTGTTTCAGCAAAAGTTCAAATATCCTCAAGTTTTGGTCATATTTACAGAGCATCACCTTTGCAAACCTTTGAATATTTCTAACAAATCATGGCTTCACAATGTAACTTCTAGACACCTTTTATTAAGTTGAAAAAATGAAAATCTGCTGCAAATTTACTCGCCTTAAAACTATCCGAGACTGAGACAGAAATGAGTTTACTATTACATGTACCATCACTTGCTCACCAATGCAAGTGAATGGGTGCCATCAGAATGAGAGTCCAAACAGCTGATAAAAACAAAACAATAATCCACAAGTAATCCACATGACTCCAGTCTATCAATGAATAATCAATATTAATAGTGAAGCAAAAAGTTGCTTGTTTGTAATAAATCAACCAAGACGTTTTTAACTTCAAACTTCTCTATCCATAATATTGCTTTCCCCAGTGAAAAAGTTGTGCCAGCTGAATCAGGAGAGAAATATGCCAAGGTCAAACACTGTTTACAAGCAAAAACAGTCTAAAACAGTTCTAAACAAATATGTCGGTGGGTTTTGATGTGAGAGGACAACGGGGATGGAAAAGTCTTATTATGATTCTGGACTTGTATTTTGTTCAGAAACAATGGTTTAAAGTTAAAATGCAAAAAAATGATGGATTTGTTTCTTACAAACACGCAGCTTTCCACTTCTCAAGACGTTAATTGATGGTCTGGAGTTGTGTGGATTACTGGTGGATTTTTGTGACGTTTTTATCAGCTGTTTTTTCTCTCTTTCTGATGGCACCCATTCATTGCAGAGGATCCATCGGTAAGCAAGTGATGTAATGCTAAATTTATCCAAATGTGTTCTGATGAAGAAACAAACCTGTCTAGATTTTGAATGAACTGAATGAGGGTGAATACATTTTCGTCAAATTTTCATTTTTTGGGTGAATTGTTTTCTTCAAAATGCATTTATAGTCATATACAGTATAATATTTTTGATGCAGTGTTTTAGCCAAGTGTTGTGCATTTTTGAATCCATTTACAAGTGGTTTGGGAATTAGTTCAACTGAATCAAAAGATTCAATTCAATTCCATCCCTACCTGGAGTTTCTTGCTCTCTGTGAAATGAAAGATGAGTTTTGTGCAGTGGCAGTGGCCTGGAAAACCACAATAACACTTGAACACAGCCAAAGTCTGGCTTCCTTTTATCTTGAAACTTTCTGGCCGAACCATAACCTCTCACTCTTAGACTCTGTGCTCAATAGGGTGATGCCACCAAGGTGTAAGAGTGTCAGACTGTCACGACTTGCGTTCCATTTTCACACACTCATTTTTTTTCTTCTTTTCAGAGATAGATACTGAGAAATAGAAAGTATATGTGCAACATTTGAGTTTTGGATGTACTCAAACACACCACTTATTGTTTATCCTTGATCCATTCAGTGAGATTTGACATACACCTATGACCCACGCTTTTCCGTTTGCATACAGTATGTATTACATAAATGTTTTAGAGTGAATGAGAAAAAATGAAAGAATGCATAACTTACATGCAAACTGAATTTACCAGCTTGAGACCTTGGCTTTAATTCTCGAGTCGTGCTTTTAATTCTTTTGAAAGAAATCTCAAACTAACATTCACCCTATCCTGGCTCTAAAAACACAACGGTTTTCCTCTTTCTAATGTTTCTTACAGTCTCATTTTAAAACAAGTTTCCTCCTTGCGAAATCCACTGGTTTTTCACCCTGTCTCCATCTGTCATAATGGCCACGATCAAAGCCTCTTACATTAATTAGTCTGTCTTTCAGCCTATTAATGTCACTGTGTGTACCTGCTGGGATATGAGGGCTCTCTCTTCTCTTCTCCCCTCTCATCTTTTCTTTTCCTTTCTCACTTTGTTTACTCTTCCAAGAGTGTGACAGCATGATGACACTGGCTCTGGCATCAGAAACTTGCTGATGCGTTGCCTTCTTCTCTTTTCTTCTCTGAGTTCAGTTCAGTTTAAAGAAACTTTATTGGCCAGACTTTACAGTTACAGTACTTTTTTAACCAAGAAAGCCCTGAAAATGGAAAATGAAATGGATGATATAACACACAAACTGTACAACATATAAGGTCTAGTTACAATCCAGTTTCTACCAGGCTTGGTTCTGGAAGTATTTTTCTATTCAATTTCTCCATATGGATTATCAAAAATCCAAACCAACTCGATCTAAGGTGAATTACAAGTTTACAAACTTTGATTTGAACCAGAAAAGAAAATATGAACAAGAATTCTTGAATGAACAACTCATCCCATGTAGCATTACATAAGACACAATTTAATGAAATCTGACGTTGCAATATAACCAATTAACTAGGTAATTGATTATAAAATCTATCTATCTATCTATCTATCTATCTATCTATCTATCTATCTATCTATCTATCTATCTATCTATCTATCTATCTATTTTTGTAATTTCTAAACCTGGAATAAATTCAAGGAAATTAAAAAAGCTAAATCATTGTAGAATTGTATTTATTGCATATATCATCACTCGCTGAGCTCCTGGTGCATTCTTCTGTCTATGCAATGTTAACATGTTATAATTGAAAATAGAGAAAATTAATGGGATTTTTACTTCTGGAGCCCTACTGTTGTGCATTATTACAGTACTGGTAATGTTGTTGACTCATGTATGATAAATTGTTTCTGTTTTTCCTCATTTGCAAGTCGCCTTGGATGAAAGCATCTGCTTAACGATTAAATATAAATGTAAATTTTATTAGGAAGTATCATAATAATGCAATGCATTAAAGTAACATTCCCCAAATCTCTCTCTCTCTCTCTCTCTCTCTCTCTCTCTCTCTCTCTCTCTAGCTTCCTCAGTTTCTGTGTATCTCCTTCACAGTCACTGTCACCTGCATTATTTAGAGCTCTAGTACCTGTCAGTCCAACACACCTGAAAACCCTGTAAGACTCCAGCAGCTGTGAAGGAATCCTCAACACGCATCTCTCTTCATTCATACTTGCTGTGTCTCAGCACTGAATATCACAGGTGAGGTGGAGAATTACAGTTTGATAAAGACTTTAAAAATATATCTCCTTTAACTGAACAAATCGCAGCATCCAAAGACGGATCTAGAGAGGCCGGCACAGCATGTCAATAAGTTGCTAAGAAATTAAAAGCAAAGTAAATGTGAACATGAATACCATACCATTTGTCAAAAATCATGGTTGCATTCTTATATTACCTTTTTTTTAAAAGCCTGTTTTTTTTAAGCCTGTTTATTAGCTGTCTACAGTAGACTATACTATTGGGATCTAAACTATGTGCAGATACAGATGATCCATATATTGTTGTGATTGTGTGTTTATTGCTTTCATGTTTCATCATTCAGAACGTTTCTATGTGCATTTTATTCAGCTACTGTGATAACTGGATGTCTTTATCCAGAGATGGTCTTATTATTGGGAGATACTGGGTCTGTGTCTCTATCATTGGAAAAAACGTAATGGAGAGCTTGGATCACATGTGCCTTGATAACCAATCACTGAATCATCACTGAATTTCTGCCAGAGTTGTGCGATAGTCAATCACTGTTCACGGATACCATAGAAATAAATGAGAAATGCTGTAAACTTAATTCTACCTGTCGCACAATTGTCTGTGACTTCTCTTATAAAACAGCATTTTTGAAGGCGTAAACAGTAAAAATAGATCAATCCAAGACTAATATTTAATGGCAAACACGTTGAAGATTAGCTGATAGACTGGTAATTCATTAATTAATAACACTTGATTCGGTGCTGTGAAGCCTCCTCCATTGAGATCCATTAAAAAAGGCCTCTGATCTCCTTCCTTTTTTTTAACCTTAAAGTTTTTTTTTTGTTTGTTTTTTTTATTCATATAAGGGATTTCCTGGAAAGTTATATGATTTATCGCTTCTATGCGTTTCACTTATGGACTTTCTGCATGAGGATGCCCTCCGGCTTTGAGTATGAATGAAATATACATTACTTGAGAATGTTTAGCACTTCACAGTGCTCACGTCGCCTAGTTTTGGGAAAAAGTTTTTCTAAAGAAATTTGAGGTAAGCATATGAGAATCCATCAATATCTGAGAATACATTAATATGTTGTTTAGTGAAGCTCTTTCGTGAGGACTGTACTGAAGTTTGTTCTCAGTGGATGTGGCTGAGGTTCATATTTCATATTAAAGGTACCATCATATTTCATAAAAAAGGTGCATTTTTCATTTTCATAATGAAGAAATTACTGTCACTAAGAAATTTTATCATAAAACAGACTAAGACCTTTTTAATGATGTAGTTTGTCAAATGATATTGTTAGTTACCTTATAACTAACAATAACTTTAATTCAGCTATAACAGCTCAACAGAAGACAATAGTGCTGTTATTCAGCTCAAGTCAGTTCACTGTTTATTCAATTCAGTTCAACAATGTCAATCTTGCAAAATTCATCATTTATGAAAAATTCTATTCAGCTATGAAGCAGCTCTGCAGAAGAAAACAGTTTCATCATCCAGCACAATTTAGTTAAACTCTAATCTGTTACATCTTTCAGTAATAGCATTTTTATGACTGAAAGAATAACAACAACTGTTTAATGCAAGTTATTTCACAATCTGCTAATTCAAGCCCATAACCTGCAGCACTGCATGTCCCTGTAATAGTGAATGCTCTGGCAGTCTCTCCAAAAGTAGCAGCGTTCCAGACCACAGCTCCCTCTCTCTCTGTTTCTCTCTGCTGCCTGTCATATTTCATGAAGGTTCCATTCTGTGTGAGATCCCATATAGAGGTGAATTCTAAAGCAGTACTTCTCTTATATTAGTCTGTTTCACTTGATAAAGTAAGAACAGTATTGGCTTGCGCACCTCATTGAAGCAAATCCTATAATGCATTATGACAAGTTCAGTGAAAAAATCCATTCAAGTTGGCAGACGAAGCAAGAGAAATGTCAATTCTAAATATAATTCATTCGATATTGAAAAATAGTGAATAGCGATAAATGTGGATTTTTTTTTTTTTAAACAATGTTAGTGTGAGGCTTGTGCTTGTTGTGTCTTGTTGTGGCTTTATTCCCCTTATGCCCTTATTTGGTCCTTCCTGTTTCCTGTCCTCATTTAGTTTGATTTTCTGTTAATTTGGTTCCAGGTGTGTCCAGTCTTCCCCTCATTATGTTTAGTATTTATAGTGTGTTCTGCCCTGTGTTTCCTGTCCGGTATTGTATTGTCTACACCCCACTCTACATGTATGTTCCTAGCTATCTTGTCCATTAAAGTATGTGATTGTGAATCTCCTTCGTCTCCTCGTTCATGCGCTGTAGCAGCCATAGCGTGACAGTTAGTGTGTGCTACATATTTGTATACTTATGAGGGCATCATGTCATAAGGTTAGGATCATGCTAACATCAAACTTTATTGAAATCAATAGATATTGTGAGTTGAATTTCTTGTGCAATTCTCATGAGAACTGCTGCCTTAAGCATTTCATATCAGCCACTTATGAAGCTACAATTCAGTTAGGATGTTGACTTTGTAGGCTGTATACACCAAAATATAATGTATATTATTAAATAATAATTTTACTGATAAAATTAAGGAAAAATTAGTTCATTAAATATATGTATATTAATGACAAAAACAGTTTTATTATTATTATTATTATTATTATATCATCATCAGTCTTTATTAAATATAACACATTAATAGTAATAATAATTGTACTCATTTTTATGGTATTAAATAATATATACTATGAAACACTATTATTATTATTATTATTATTATTATTATTATTAATAAGTTGTATTCATTTTTATTAATAAATCATTATTTTAATAGTTATTATTTATATAAATATTTAAAATAAAATTAACATTTAATCATATACATTAAATAATAAATACATTACACAATAATAATAATAATAATAATAATAATAATAATAAATGTTGAAATATGCATTTTATATTATTATTATTATTATTATTATAAATAAGGCCACAAGGTGAATCCAACCCAAATCCAAAATTGGTATGGATTATGTGCAAAACTGAAGGGCTCAAGCACACAGTAAGTTTTCCCAGACCTAATTTGTTATTGAAATAAAGACGCAGTTGGTGTGGTGGAGGGAAGCATTGTTGTCATATCATGCTGTGATTGTCAAGATCAAATAGTCATACTCCTCTTTTGTTCAGAAGTCCCAATTCACCACTAGCGTGCAAGAGCACCTGTATCCGAAGACCCAGATCCAGTACCAGATTTTCCCAGCACTCACATGTGTTGGTCCACTTCCAGACCTCCCTACCTGGCCGCAAAGGTGCTTTACAGGTTTATTCACAGATTAGCTTCGGCCCTCTGACATGTATGATTAACCCAAAAGAGCACTGCTTGATGTGGAAGTTGTTTTTCCCGCAGGCCAGAGAAGATCAATAGTCTTTGAAGTATGTTTGTATGTGTGTTGTGTGTGTGGGCGAACAGGCTTTGCAGGAGAAATCAGACCTGTAAAGTAGTCTGATGTTGGCGGCTTCTGCGATCTGACCTCCACTCTGCTGAAGTGCTAAAGATCCTACAGCAGATCCCTACATATAGATGTGCATGTGTTTGCATTTGTGCGTGTGTGTACATGCATACTAACCCGGAGCGTGTGTAGGTGTGTATTTTGCTGCATGTGGGCTCTTTGTATTTCCTCACTGGATCAAAAGTGCAAGACTCAGACTTGATCTGAGTGTGTCCCAAATGATTCCTTCGGCTGATGTACAAATCACTTCTTTACATTCTCTTTTAAAGTCTATTTTCTAGTTTTCTCTCTTGTTTTCTGCTCTGAGAAATATGATTAGGATCTTCGTTTTTTCTTGAACCACACTGCAAAAAATAATTTTCTTAATCAGTGTTCTGATTATTTTTAATCAGTCTTTTTTTATCAGTTCTTTTCCATTACAAAATATAATTTAAAAAAGGTAAAAGCAAACATATTTTTAAAAAATGTACATTTACTTGAGAAAGTATTTTGTGTATGTGTTAGATTTATTTTGCCAATGGGGGAAAAGGAAATAATTAATAATAAATTATCAAACTGAATGTCTTTTGTCATTCTGTTTTGAGGTAGATTGATTGGTTCTTTTATGTCTGTAATGCAATTTAATAATAATAATAGTGCACTTACATTTTAGCATTTCTGTATTATTAATTTAGTCGATTCTATTGTCCCCAAATGAGGAAAACATTTCAGGAAAAATACAAACACAAAAGATTAATCACAAGAAGCCAACAATTTCAGCAATGCCACAATACAAAAATTTGATTAAATGTTAATTTACAATCATCACAATTCTTATTTGAATGGAAGGACTGATGTGAAAAGAGTGCTGGGGAAAATAAAGAAACAAAAGACTGATTGATGGACAGATACAAGCACACAGATGGTCAAACAGAAGCATAGATAGATAGATAGATAGATAGATAGATAGCTAGACAGATAGATAGATAGATGCAATGTGGGCAGAAATGCAATTAAACAAGTAATATCTAATGAATGAGCTGTGTTAGTTGCTCTTGAATCTCCAAAGGTCATGCCTATTCAATTCAGTCGATTAAATATTGATACCCATCACTTTTCAGCTCCGCAAACAACAGAAGCAGCTTGGTCAGACAGACATGTTAGTTTAGCCACTAATCGCTGTTTCATAGAGTGATGGAGACATTATTGAAAGGTCGTTGCGACCGTTGATCCGCTCAGAATAACCGTCGGGCTGTTCATTCCAGTGCATTCAGCAGCGAGCGCCCGTCTGTCTCGCTGCGTGTCTTATTGGAGCTCACCGCGCGGTGGCACCGTGCGTCAGCCCCCTCCGCGCGCACCGCTCTCTCCGATCCGCTGCTCATATGATGCTGGAGATCTTCAGCGCAACGGGCCGGTTCCTGGGCGGCATTCAGCGATGACAGTTTGATCTCTCACGAATACCGTTTCGCACCCTCGTACACAGTGGAGCTTTACGCACTGGATGGTTCGATTGAACCAGACGGCACCGTGGCGCACTAAAACGGGACTTGGAAAGTTACTTAAACCGAATGAAGCTTATTCTGCATCTGGGCGGACTCAGTGAACGGGAGGTTCTTCAATGCAAAAGACTCGTCTTGGGGATAACAAATAGCAACGCGCCAGGAACAGAACTAACTTTTGGTTCACTGGAATGAGAATAACACAGCGTCATTGATTATGAGCGAATTATCACCCGTCTAATCATATCCTGGGGACCGTTATCAACAGTTCGTGAACTAGAGGTGTTTGCGCTTTCGATTGGGAATATACTTGTAGATCAAACATTTATTAAGTGAATGCATGAGAGTAGAGACAGTGGATGAAAAAACAAAAGTCTCTGTGATCAGTCTTCTGTGCATGGGAGTCGTAGACCGTTAAGAACTGAAGTTTCAACATACTGTTCAACAAACTCACACCTACAACGGAGTTGAACAATATTCAAGTTTAAGATATAAATGTGAAGGATTAGTCTATTGAGTCGCACAAGACCTCGCACAAGACGCGCCAGAGACACTCCAGAACATTACGCGCACAACTGTGGCTGGACTGTGGAGGAGCAACATGTACCCGGCGTGCCGGACAAACGCGTTCAGTATCTCTCCATCTGCCTCTCTGGCAATGTTTGGGAATTCGGGTAAAGCGAGAAAGAGACCCTGTTGGATTGTAATATTGCTGTCGGTGCTTCTACATCTGGCGTCAGCACAAGGTAAAGAGCGCTTCTTTAAGTTGCTGTGTAAAAGGCTGTAAATGAACTGTCTCCAAAGACCCTTAAAAACAGAGTGAGCCTGAGGGACTGTAACAATTAACCTTGAGTTCTGTAGTCATTTCAGTTGGCTTAATTACAGTTTAAAAGGAACATGAAGCAAGCACATCTTGTGTTTAATGATAAATCATAATACATACAGATGAATCAAGCAGGTACAACATCATTTAACACTTAAGAAATGTCTATTCTGTTTTTAATTCACAAAATACATGCATCTTGCTCCATCTTCCCCTATATGTGAGAAATGTGCCAGCCAGCTCTATGCTCGCTCTCTTTCTCTTCTCTTTTATCTCTCATGGAGACACTGTACAACAGTGCTTGTCAATCCTGGAGTACCTACCCCAGAGCTGCACATTTTGGATGTCTCCCTTATCTGACACACCCATTCCAGGTCTTGGAGCCTTTAGTAATGAGCTTACGATATAAATCAGTTAGACCTCCAAAATGTGCAGTACTGGAGTCATCCAGGACCAGAACCCACATCCTGTACATCCCTTTGCAGTCACAAATCAATAACAACCTGCATTTAGAAGTGTATTAAAGTCCATTCCACATGCAGCAACTCTGCGAACCACAGGTAATTATACACGACATGGCCGCGAAATTAACCAAAGCCAATTAATGAGACTGTAGATTAACCATCAAAATTAATGAACTCCTTGCCTGTTTTATGACTGCACATAACGAGAGAGCTCCGTTAAAATGAGCTCACCGGTGGCATCTTAGAAAAGTGTTTTTATAAGGTGCATGTTCATCAGATGTGCGTTATCAGTGCTGACAGACTCTTAATGTGAGATTTTATGATGGGATGATTCATTATTTTTAATGAGGACTTGCAAAAAAGTGCATTTAGGCATGCAACTAAACTTTTTATATTATATATTATTTATATATTATTATTATTATATTATTAATTTATATTTTTATCTAGACGCATAAAAGGCACACAATGTGAGTGAATGAGAAGCACAGAGCCCATATTAACCAAAAAACAGGATGGTTTTGTTCTCTACCTTAATGGCAATATTGACAATTAGATTTTTTCCTAATTTTGAAGGCACATGCCCCCCCGTCTGGCATGGGTTTATGCCACTGAAAAGACTGAAAGTATTCCATTGAGTTTCTCTGCATGCAGAGTGCAAGGCGTTTTAACTGGCCACTTGTGGTAATTTGCTTCTCTTCTCAGCTGATGGCCTCAAGCGGGGAAAATTGTTTTCGGTGAAATTTTGCAGACAGCAGGCGAGCAACAGAAGCTTGCATGAGCAGTCGCTTCCGTTCATTCTGCCTGGAAAAAGATAGACGCAATATACTCAAATCTCATGCATGGGGGGAAAAAATACATTTGCTGGATGGGCGATGCTGGCTCAAATGGAAATATCTGCACAGGTGGATAAAAAATGTAATATTTTCTAATATTTTCTTCAAGATATTGTCCCCGCTGTAAGGCAGCGCTGCTGAAATGTATTACTGAAACTTTCTCTCCAGTTGCCGGTTTTCTCCAAGCGTAGCTGGGCTGCTTAGGTAGTTGTTATGCAAGCACAGGTGGGAGTGTTGGGAATGCGTGATAGCTGCAAACACTAAGCCCTGGATCAGGAAATAGGCTGTTCTGTAATGCTGCCTAGGGAGGAAACCGTGGCAAACTAGGACGTGCCATATATCCATCATTCATGAGTGTATGCTGTCTAACCTGACATTTACAGTAGAGTGATAACTTACACATTGGGAGGATTAGGCTACCAGTTTTTGTGTGTTTGTGTGTGTGTGCGTGTGTGTGTGGAAGGAAAACAGAGCGAGAAGAGCAGAGAGCGTGAATGTGTGCGTTATACTAACACAGCAACTAATGCTCGTGTTTTATAATGATCTGTGGCATCGGTTGATTCAAGTTAATTGTCTCAACCCTCACAGGTTTTCCGGGAGCGTTTCTGGGGTCTGGGACTCTCACCTAAACATCATTACAACAGATTCCCACCTCATCTCTTATGAAGCTCTTTGAATCTTGCCGATGTTTTAATGAAAAATCCATTTAGAGACTCCCAACTGACGGAATGCAGAAGCCCCCCATCTGAGATAAAGTGGAAATATACTACCTAAGCAGAACCGTGAGGGCTTTATTTTGACTTTCATTGTACAGACTACATAAATAAGTGTTTAACAGCCCTACAATTTAAATTCAGTTGGCCCTATTTACCCATCCTTATGTCATTCCAAAACTTTATGCTCTTCTCCATGCATTGTAATTTCTTATTCTTGCAATACAGAAACATAGTGGCTATAGGATATAATGCTCCAAAAAGCACTTTAACTAATGCAATTCATGCAACCCATGTGCTACAGTATATTCCAAACTTGCATCCAAAATTTCATACTGTCTGAGTAGGTACAACATTTGATGAACTTTGCAATATTACAAAAGAGTGTTCTATATTGTATGAATGTGTGAAGTATGAATGAAATCTGGATGTACTAAATTTGTCATGTTGCCACTGCCTTCACTACATTCACAGTGTCTTTCCCATGGTCTCATGGGATAGTAAAGTGTCCATTGGATGTGCAGGTCATCTGGGTACTTTTTTTTCCCCTACTGTTTTATGAATACTTTGAATTCAAACATAATGCTCATTTCACATTGTGTTTTTCGCCTATTTATATAGTGCATAAAATGAGTAGTACGATCAAATTCGTAGTGAAGTACGCTATTTGGGTGCAAACTGAAATTTCCCATCTAATGACAGAATA
Organism: Tor tambroides; assembly: GCA_021397915.2. NCBI lineage: Eukaryota > Metazoa > Chordata > Actinopteri > Cypriniformes > Cyprinidae > Tor > Tor tambroides. The sequence continues at coordinate 27,870 of JAFVLL020000355.1, forward strand.
CAGACTGAAATTTCACTGATATTCACTGATAATCATCATCCCAATCAAACTGTGTTTCAGAACTGAACATCATGACATTTAAGAGCCACAGCAAAGGTGAACATTATCAGTAAATGTTGCAGCTGGTTAAGACAAAAGGTCAAATTAACACCTTTTAGTAGTTGCACTGTGCTTGGTTAGTACATGGCATTGGACTAACCCCAAACATATTATGTCTTATGTTTTTAATTGGACTCAGATACACTCTTAGAAATAAAAGTTCCAAAAGGAGGTTTTCGCAGCAGTGCAGGGAAAGAATCATTTTTGGTTCCCAGAAGAACCTTCATGCAAACAGTTCTTAAAAAGAACTACTTTTTTTCTTCATGTGAAGTGCATTTTAATAATCTAAAGAACGTTTTTCTACAAAAAATAACCTTTTGGGCAATGGTAAGCTCTTCATGGAACCATCAATGCCAGTATTCTTTTTTAAGAGTGTATGATACCAGATCTTTCATTCAATTAACAAACAAGGAGCCGTAGATCTGCATAGCTTTGCCTGAGAGCAGGACTATGTGTTTGTAATTCAAGAAAACAAGACCATTTTATAATACTCTCAATCGGCAATCAGCATGTGCGTAAAATCCTTTGACTTCAGTAGATTAGCTTCGTTAGCATGCTGTTAAATGACCTGTTTCACACTTGAGGTTTCAAAAGGAAGACTGTTTGATTAGTGAGTATGGCAGAGTCGAGGCGGTAACTCACCCGAACCCAATGCAGAGCATATTCATCATCCCGGCACAACAGCGAACTAGAAAACCTCGCCACTGAATGTCATTCGGAGTTTGAAGTGAAGGTAATGACACATTGATTAGAGGTGGATGTGATTTGATGATGCTCTTCAACTGAAGGCCTCGTTGTTGATGCGCTGTTGGTTTCTCCGAGTGCTCCGACACCCAGGATGGTGGATGTGAAGCACTTTTTCTGTCAGTTATACCGCGTATATATCTCAACCATAGTTGGCTTCTCCTCCTCTGACCTTCTCCCAACATTGACAAAGTTAGACAAAGAACAGAAGTTCAGCTTAGGGTATTTCAAGTTTGGAGGTACGTTGCAGTTTTTTTTAATAAATCCAGACTGACGGATTGATTCATAGTGTCTGATCTTGGCAACTCCCTGAGATTTCAGCAATGGCCTGCTAAGTTGCTTACTCTTGGCACTTAGGAAACCCGTTTGCGTCAACAGACACATGGAGACCTCGTTGGTTTTTCATAAATTCGAATCACCCAAAAACTAGGAGACAGAGAGTAGGAACTATTGATTAAGTGTCTTTTTCTTTACTCAATCTTCTTGAATCCTCTCTGCCATGTTAAACAGGGCAGGTGTGAAACTCACTCCTCCTACTCCCTGTTGGGTCAGCTTGGGTCTGGATGGGGGCCGCTGTCTTCTTCGGGCATACTGTTGCCTTGGGCAATGCCTCGGGCCGTTTCAATGCCTGAATACCAATTGCTCATAGGGGCTTGATGTTATCCCTGAGGACTGCTCTAGTGGTCCGCATGAGTGGCTCAACTTCAAATCAAAGGTGAGCTTATCACTCAGCCCATGACCAAACATATTCCAGATACCTGGAAATATTTTCTTATAATACGGACTCCGCAGTGATAAGTGATAAGTCTAGTGTGAGTACAGCAGGGTTGAAAGTGGAATATACTGAATTACATTTCAAGGAAATTCAACAGGTCATGGCATCCTGAGAAATGAAGTATGGTACATGGAAAAAGAAGTTTATTTCTTCTTCTGTTTTTTAAAGTAATATTTTTATTCAGCAAAGACATTTTAATTTGAGCAAAAAAGTTACAGTAAAACAGTAAAGACATTTAGAATGCTAAAAAAAAAAATTCTATGTCAAATAAATACTGGTCTTTATATTTGTAACTTTATACCCATCAAATAATCATGGTTTCCATGAGGAAAAAAAAAAGCAGCTCAACTGTTTTCAACACTGATAATTATGAGAAAAAGTAAAAAAAAATATATTATTAATTCATTTATTTTGATAAAGTAACAAGTAAGGTCAGTTTCATTTCAAATGCTGCTAGAATCCCTTGAAATTTTAATTAGTAATTAAGTGAATTTAATTGATACGTCACATCAATCAGAAAGCTTTGCATGAATTTTTCATGTTTTAAGAGTGACAGTAAATTACCTTGTAAAATATGCGTAAGCGTTGCCAGAGTGATTAAGGTATGATAAAGCCTGCTTTATGTTTAGCATAACGTTCATCTGACCTCTCTATCCACTTTCTGCTTATTTGTTGGCATCACCAATTAAGATATTATGAAAACAATATTATATTTGACTGGTGGCCTCTTATGATAAATAACAGTGCCGGTTACTGTGAAAGGTTTTTGTATTAGACGCAAAATGCGGAAATGTTCAGTGATGTAATTTTTAAAATAATGTTCTAAAAACTGAAACAGAATCAATTAAGGTTCACACATAGTGTGTGAGGAGCATATTTTCAGTTTGAAATTTCAAAATAGCTGCAGTTCAACTCATATATTTCACCTTATCTGTGCATTCATAAGAATGCAGAAACAAAACCAAGTCTGTTCTTAATTGTACAGTACCTCAGCGACAGCATCTGGAAAATGTAGAGAGCAGAATATGGAGTCACAAAGGAAATGGCTTGTTCTGTCAGACAGGTACCTCGTAGTTTCCCATAGAGCCAAATGACTCGCTGTGTCTCAACTCACCTGGGGAAGTATAATGGAGTCCGCAGAGAAGAAGTGGATATACATAGCGCCAGGTGAAATATTACATCCATTTTGGAGCACTAGCACAGAAGTCAGCAAATACTAAATATTTGAAGAGAAAAATACATTTGGGAGAAAATGAAAGCGAGAAATGAAAAGTGACACTGAGAGAGAAAATGCATGCGATCACAGTTTTTCATTCTTGCTAATCAGATAATAATAAAGTGTGTTCGCTAAATCAAGCATGGTGTAATTTCTCTACCTACATTCATTATTCCACTGTGTTCTGCTCTTTTCAACCAATCTGTTTGTTTTATGATTAGACGCGCTAATCCTTCAGTTGCGACGTAAAAAGAAGCTGCGTTTAAAACGCTCAGACAAATCCATTTGTGATTAGAGCTCCTCGGACTCAACGAATGCAGACAAATGCGCTCACACACACACACACCAACGCACACCCGAATACTAAGTTCAAGGACTGTGCCAGCGAGGCATTTAGCCATGGTACGTGTTTTAAATGGTCTCTCTCTGAGCCCACTGAAGCAGGCATTATGCTTCTAGTCAGTTGAGTCATGGCCTCTGAAGCTGTGACTGCACTAGGATACGGCTTTGGTGCCAGACTTATGGGTGTTGCGCGGTAGGGATGCACTTTGGTGCCACGGTTCCATCTAAAACAACCGGTTTAAACTTGAAAGAAAGTGTCTGGTTGCTTGGCGGCTGTCATTTGATTTCGCTGGGTTGCCAAAGGCTGTGACATGAACATGCAAACATACTAAGTGTCAAACAAAAGGGATATAATTAGGGAAAACTCTAGATTCAGATTGTTAAGTGTGTCGGAATAAACAGAAAAAGATGCGTGTAAGAAATGAAAGAAAAAAACACTAATGATGCTGATAATATCTTACTCTTGAGAAAGTTTGAGGAAGATGAAAAGAGCCGAGGAGGGGGGCACTCAGGGGTGCCGGTGAAGGGGTGTAATTGATGCAATGGCGCTATTCGCTGTCGTTGCTCACGTTTCATCTGAAATGTGCTTATTGTCACTCCAGGGGCACTTGGGTTTTTCACTCAATGTATTCCAAACTTTTTAATCTGCACTTTTGCTGCAGTTGCTCTTTGAAGTTGCATTACATAAGGGGACTGCTAGAGGTTGCTTACAAGAATGAAATAAAAGATTTTTGTGCAGTTTCTTTCTTGCCATACCTCCTGCTTAGCTCCGATTGCATGACTTGGATGTGTCTTGATTCTGTGTGACTGTGTGTGACTTATTTGAAAATACAGCAGGGTACGGTTGCACCAGCGTTCATAAGGCCTTTTTGAGACTGGGATGTGAAGTTCACACCAGGGTCATGGTTGTATTATATATTTCTATAATTATAAATCAGTAAATAAATGTAGAAAATTTAATTGATAACTGTCCATGTAAATAAATTGTTTCTATAAAATGTATTGTTATGAATTAAAGTAATTAATGTATTTAAATATATAAATAATATTAAGGAACCGTATGTAAAATAAAAAAAATAAACACATTTTTATTTATTTATCTATCTATTTGGAATTTTCTTTTATATTTAAAACTTCTTGTTACCTCACATAACTGCCAATATATATATATATATATATATATATATATATATATATATATATATATATATATAATTTAATAACTGGAAATTAATTATATTTCCCTTGAAATATGGTGTAGTAATATTTTTTTTAATTTAAATATATAAATGATATTAAGGAAGTGCATGTATGTGTATATATATATATATATATATATATATATATATATATTATTATTTATTTAGAATACATCTATATTTTAAACTTATAGAATATAGTTTAATAAATAGAAATATAATTTAAAATATATATGAATTATGTTTCTGTTGAAATACATTATACAGTTGAAATAAAATAATTAGTATATTTAAATATGCAAATAAAATTAAGGAAATCTATGTAAAATAAAATAATAATAAAAAAACAAATACGTTTGCATTTTTAATTAAGGTTGGATTGATTGATTGATTGATTGATTGTTTGATTGATTGATTGATTGATTGATTGATTGATTGATTGATTGATTGACTGATTGACTGACTGACTGACTGAAACCTCATATGTGACCCTGGACCACAAAACCAGTCTTATGTTGCACGGGTGTATTTGTAGCAATAGCCAAAAATACATTGTATGGGTCAAAATGGGTCTTTTATAACAAAAATCATTAGGATATTAAGTAAAGATCATGTTCCATGAAGACATTTTGTAAATTTCCTACCAAAATTATATCAAAACTTAATTTTGTTTAGTATGCATTGCTAAGAACTTCATTTAAACAACTTTAAAGGTGATTTTCTCAGTATTTTGACTTATTTGCACCCTCAGATTCCAGATTTTCAAATAGTTGTATCTCGACCAAAGATTGTCCTATCTTAACAAACCATACATCAATGTAAAGCTTATTTATTCAGTTTTCAGATGATGTATAAATCGCAATTTTGAAAAATTGCCCCTTATGACTGGTTTTGTGATCCAGGGTCACATATGCTTAAGAAAATCAATCTACTCTAATTAGACTTTATTCCTTCTGTAAATATTTTGTTTATCAATTGGGTTGCATTTCAATTTTGTGGCACTGCACAAAATATTTTCTAGTGTGTAAATTGTATCTTAGTGCCTATTTATGCCATAACTATGCGAATTTTTAACAGTCACAGCTGGTGCAACCAGCCCATGGTCTAGAACATTGCCTCTGTGTAAATTCTGTCCACAAGCTGAGACAGATGGTTCATGGCTTGATTCTTTTTGGGGGCGTCTGCATAGTGACCATTCTAGAGTCTCAGCTGTTCTCAGGTTGTGTAAACTGACCCCAGCTGACCTGGATTATGGCTCAGTCTTTCCATTCGCTCTTTGATAAAGTTCCGTTTGCTTCTGAAATCGTCCCTAATGAGGAGCGTTTTGTGATCTCCTGTGTGTAGGAATATTAGTGGGCGCACGTTAACCGACTCTGTTGTGGGAGCATTAAGCTTTGAAATGCTGAGTCAACGCTGGGCTCTTTTCCATACAGTGCGTTTGTGCCTGCAGTGGGTTCTTTGAAGTTACAGGTTTCTTCCTCTCAGTGATGTCGGGCCTGGCCTGAATCAAGGCAGAGCTGGATGAGAGAGAGCAAGGGGAATATCATTTCAGGATGTGTGATAGTCAATGACACGCACAGTCTGTGTGTATCTGATGCTATCGCCACACCCAACCGTTTCAGCATGGAAAGCTTTTTCCCACCCACATGGGTTGGCTCCTGCAGTTGGATCTTCAGGAATCACTTAAGCAGAACCACACCTGGATATTCTAGCATTGATTAAAATTCCTCCTTGCCCAATTCAGCAAATACAGATTCCACTTTTTTACGTCATGATGAAATTTTTCAATTCCACTAGTTCTTTAGAAAACCATCTATGTACTGGTCATTTAAAATGCACAGAAACAAATAGGTTGATCTGAAAAATGTTTATTTTTTGCTTTTAATCTAATAAGAGCAAAATAGCCATCTTTTGTGCTCCATTCAGAATTGAATTTTAGTTTGAAAATTGAATTTAAGGAATGAATTTTACATTTCAATTATACATATTCAATATTAAGATTCAATTACAGTTGAAATGAAAATACATTTTTATCTAGAAAAGCTAGAGAAGCTTTTTTCAAAGTTTATTGAATGGATGGATGGATATATTGAATCAAGAACAACTAGGTTCTGAATTAAAAGGTTGATCTAAAGAAATTTCATGTTTTTATGCTGATAAGAACAAAATAGCCATCTCAAGCAATATTGTGCACCATTCAGAATTGAATTGAGAATCCTGAATTTGAAATGTAAATTAATTTGAATTGAAAATATGAATTAGAATGTAAAGTAGGATTAACATGAATGCGAATTCAAAGGAATTAATTCAACTGTAGTCTTTATATAGAAAAGCAAACTTTGAATATTGACTTGACTTGATTGTAAAACATGATGGATGGATAGATAGATAGATAGATAGATAGATAGATAGATAGATAGATAGATAGATAGATAGATAGATAGATAATAGAGAAGAATCAAACTGAATCAAGAACAGCTAGGTTCTAAACAAAAGGTTGAGGTTGATGAAAAATATGCTTTTAATATAATTAATTTTTATCTAGTAAAGCAAAGCTTGTCAAAACTTTGAGTACTGACTTGTCTTAAAATTTTACGAAAACCTTTAGATCAAAAACATGAGAATTCCTCATAATGTAAAACTGACAAAACTTACCTAAATAGAAATTGAATGGTAATCTAGTGGCATCAAGGAATCTGCATCAAAACCCAGCCTTTCTGGTGACCATCTATGCTGGTCTTTTCAGAGCATACGGTGAAAAATTGTTCTTAATAAGACAGCAAGTTCAGCAAAGAATCGTTGAAGATCTTTTATTTGTACAGCTCTGCTCTTTGACCCGCATCCGAGAGAAATTGCACCCGATGGAATTGCAATCCTTGCGCTTCCACTTATATCTGGACTCATCCAGACGCCTCTCCTCGTATGATCCCCGCCACGTACCAGCCTCTGTGGGAATGTTGCCCATTTCCTGCGACACGGCGGAGCCCGTAACTCTTTTAAAGCCTTTAATGCAGAAAATCAGACAAACGTACCTCCACATTCGCTCAGAGAACGCTGCACTCAAGTACTCGTTCAGTGTGTAATAGTCAGCTGAATCCCAGGTCCTTTAAAGCACAATTATGCAAAGTGTGGAGACAAGGCGCTTTTGGGGTTGTTTACCAAAGTCAGACAGAGCGCATGGCAGTACGGTAATGAGCGTGGACTGCCGTGTGACACGTCGTTCATGAGGCCTTTAAGTCTCACACTCTTAAGCGGCGAGCCGTGCACTTGGAATGGAAATGCAATCAGATTGGCCCGTGTGTATGATGCCACCTCTGAACCCTGTAATTGCTGCCCCCTCGGGGCGTTTGTCTGTGTGTGTGTGTGTGTGTGTGTTTGTGTGCATGTGTGTTTATGAGCTAAAAAAGGCCAGTAATCTCAAAATTCTTGTGAATAATTGGACCTGTAGCTGGCATCATGGTATGATGCCACATACTGTATTCCCTCAAGCATTAATGATCTCGATGCAAGACACACCGCATGGCTCCAACGCAGAGGGGGTGCAAAGCGTCTTCCACAGCACGGTCTCATCTAAACCGCAAAATGCGATGAGCTGTTGGAAGTGTGTTTGTGTATTTCAGTGCTCCAGCGACCAATTTGTTCCATTTTTGTCCTTTTTAGATGTTATTTTTGCCATTTTGTTAATAGCTACAGTGATAGGGGAGACAGGAAACAATGAGAATAGAAGATGGAGGGGATCTGACAGCCCGATCTCACAGCAGTTCCTACATATTTTACCAGGTGGCTAATTCGTACAACCTGGCTTGTACAAATTTGTACGTTTTGTGAAAAATCATATGTATTTTACAAGGTGGCAAATTCATAGGAATTCGTATGAATGACCACCCCTAACCCTGCCCCTAAACCTACCCCTCAAAGAAAATGTACAAAATTGTACAATGTGTGTCTGAATTAGCCACCTTGTAAAATACATACGAATTGGTCGTGAGACAGCGTTGAAAATAATAACTGTAAAGTTTAAAAACTTTTTGAAATAATCAAATTAAATGATCATACTGGTTAAAATGAGATTTTGTTGAAACTGTAAGAAATTAATAAACCAGTTATTAAGATTTTGTAATGTATGCTGTAATTTTTATAATTTTATATTTATTTTTTATTGATTTTACCATATATACAATGTTTATAAATGTTGAATATTTATATTGTATTAAATGTATATGTGTGAAAATGTTTAAGAATACATAATAAAAAAATTAAAATAATTTTCAAATATTCTGTAATAAATGTAAACATTGTAGATGTAAAATTCCGAAGTTAAATACTTAACTTAAAATACATAACAAAAAAACAAAAACAAAATAGTGATAATAAAAAACTATATATACATAAAAAATCTAATAGAAATGACAAAACACAAAACTAGCGAAAATGGAAAAAAAAAGAAAACAGAAAATATCAAAAAAAAAAAAAAAAAAACAATTCAAAATATTAATGGAACCTCTTTCTTTCTTTCTTTACGGGGCAGTGAATATTAAATACTGACTTGACTTAGAAGTTTAAAAACCCTACAGACAGACAGACAGACAGACAGACAGAAAACCAATTCAAAATATTAATGGAACCTATAATGTGAAAACATGGCAAATAAAAATCTTAATTGTCAGTTGTTTCACTGCTACTTTGTCACAGTTATGTCTCTGCATTAATGTATATCATTCTAAGGAGTTTTGTAGCTTTGTTTTACAGCACAACTCATGATGTGTTCTCGTTAAGATGAATAATTTTTGTTGTAACATTGTCATTTGTAAGTCACTTCAGATAAGAGCGTCTGCTTAACTGTTAAATATAAATGTGACACTGCAGACATCCAAGATGTTGTGACAGACTTCACAGGCTTCTGGGTTCCACTTGATAGAAGTGTATGTGTACTTTCTGTCACACTACACTAAGATTAGTCTATATGCTAAGCGTGACATAGTCACAACCAAAGGCACGCAACTTTGAGTGTGTGCAATCGCGTATCAGTGAGCATATGGTGCCTGCCACTCTCTCCGTGAAGATGCCACCTCTCACCAGCACAGAGGGGCTTCATCAATCAATGCCACAGAGCAGAAGCCACTCGCTAGAGGAAGTCCGGACCCCCGATCAATTCCTGCGGGTACACGCCTTCATTTCCGAAACTCTCCACCTCCTTTCTCGAGCCCCTTTGAGGGCTTATTTACCCATCCGCCTTTGGAAATAATAAAACACTTTTCCTTCTGGATTAATCAACTGTAACCATATGCTCCTCATGAAATTACAGTGCAATTTGGACCACAGAAAACAGCTGTTGCCATTTTGAAATAAAGAAGAGGGATGTGGGAGTGTAATTGCCCTAACTTTGATTTGTTGGGTGCTTCACTTTGATGAGCGAACGCATTTGTGGTTTTTCGCATTCTAGCAGATGGGGGCGAGGAAAGCGCCACTGTGCCTATAAACAAACGGCCATTTTCATCACCTTAGAGTGTGTTTAGATGACCAGCGGTGTTTCACACATATTGCGATAATCTGTTTTGTTGTTGTTGTCATTGTCGTCTCTTCAACAAGGTGATTATCTCTCAAATTCTACAGTTGATCCAACGATTGTTTGAGATGCGCCACAGGTTGTCACTGAAATCTTTCTCTCTAATCCCCCAGGTAATTGAGGTGATGTTTCTGAATATCTCTCCTGTCATATTCGCAAAAAATCAGGAATTTGCTGGCATTAAAAAGGCTTGTTTGTGTGCAAATGCTTCCTGCTGTCATTTATTTTTGTGTTATAGAGGGAATATTCAGTGGAAGGTAGAACAATTGCTAAATATTTCAAATAAATGCTGTAATTTTGAACTATTCATCAGAGGATTCTTGGTTTCCACAAAAATATTTAGCATTATAATCATTTTCAACATTGGTTATATAAAAAAAAGAAAAAGTTTCTTGAGAAACATATCATATTACAATGATTTCTGAAGGATCATGTGACACTGAAGGCTGGAGTAATGGCTGCTGGAAATTCAGATTTGCATTACAGGAATAAATTACATTTTAAAATATATTAAAATACACCATAGTTATTTTAGTTTGTAATATATTTTGATGTATTTTTTGGCCAAATAAATGCAGCCTTGGTGAGCATAAGAGACAAAAATGTTAAAATTGTTACTCTGCTGTACATTTTTGTATACATCTCAACATAAAGATTGAGTTCAAACTTTCGGATTGCTCAACTTCAGCGCATGTTGTTCCATCGGCTTTCCCTTGAATATAAGCCTCTGGCTTCTTCATACTGTGTGAAGCAGCAGACAGTTTCCTCTTGGAAAAATAATAATAAAATAAAGATCCAAAGCTCTGCTTTAACAAGTCTCAGCTTTTTCCCAAACTGGATGTTCTTTTTGACTGTTTTGAGAGGGAATGTTTCAGTGTGATAGAGTGAGAAAAATGAGTGGCCAGGATCTTCAAACACCACATCAGATGTGGTGCCAGCAGCTTTTGAGATGTGTTCTTCTGCTTCAGTTGAGGTAAACAAGGTTGGCACGAATTGGCAAAAATTGAATTGAAACTCCAGTTCCAGTGATTAAATAAAATAAATTGAACGTTCATAGAAATTCATATGCCTTTAAAACAGAAAAGCAAAAATTGTGTTTTGAATGTTGACATGACAAAACATATTTGAAAGTTTAAAAAAATAATAATAATAATAATAAAAATCAACAGTCTTTTGTGGACAAGAGTGGAAACACTTCATTTTTTATTTTAATGTTGAATGAATAAATGAATAAATATATTTGAATAGCATTGCATCAAATTCTTCTGTCATTTCAATTTATATTTCAGTCTAACTTCCTCTTCACACTCATGAATTGAAAGGACGGCAATTGTTATACATCATTTATGGAACATTATTCTGAAACATTTTAGTTGAGCATTCATCTAACTGTTTTTGAACGTTAATACCAGTTTCAGATGTTTCAAAGGGCATTAAAATAACTTTCCTATAATGTTTGCTAAATGATAAATGTGTAACATTTAAAAAGTGGACATTTTGAGCATTCATGGAACATTGAAAATTATGTTAGGCATGGGCTGCATGAGATGTTTGTGGACAAAAACTGCAGTAATCCGGACTGTAAAGAGTTGTGTGGATTTCTGCAAGAACAGTAAAAAAAAAAAATAATCTGGAGAAAAATGGAAAAACTAGTGGCAATTTTCTGCCAGGACATTATCCATTAAGCTTACAGACATTTCCTTCATATTAACACAGTATATTGTGCTCTGATTTTATGAACTTAGAGTGAGGTTAGTTAAAAACCATTTGTTTTCTAATAACTAAATCCTAAATGCCAGCAATAGGAAGACGACAGGTTGACAGTTGTGCCAGCACAAATATAGTCATTCTGTGGAACACGTAAAACGATGGTCATTCATTCTCATTGGCTTTTCACTCAGAAGCGAAGTGGCTTGGTGGTCCTCCATCCATCTTGATTTGTCAATAGTTACAATTTTAATTACACCTGAGTGCTGTCAGCCTGCCAGCCTGGATGGGGGGAGAAAGATCGATCTGTTCTTTCTAATTGATTAATTGCCTCGCTGATGAGCAATCTCTCCTTCCTTTTTAGAGTCCTTATCATGTCCGTCCATAAAAGCAAAGGCCAAATGCTGAGGGGACCTCTCCGTATTCTGAGTCAAGGCCTTGTTTTACAGTGTTTTGTGCAGCCATGCGAGTAGTTTTGTAGGAAATGAACGCTGGGACCAAACGGCAGTACATCACTCTGGTCGTTACGTGGCAGTTATGGTGGGTGCAGATAGTGGAGACCGCAGCCCGAAAAACGCTTTTACACCTAACGGTATCTTTAATTTGTGTGGCTGTTTTTCAGTCTCTAACAGCCTTTTCGCCGCCATTTCGGAAATGGAGGAGACGATATATGTTTGTTATTAAACAGGCGAGAGCAGCAGGGCTGGATGCTGAGGTGCTTCACTTCACCTTTCTGAAGTCCTCAGCTCTATAAAGCATAAAAACACGGGGTAATAGAAGTACTAGCTCCACAGCTGTCTGGTCCTTTAGCGATTGTGCCTGGAATAAATCGTGCACTGCTGCTGTGAGTAAATGCCCTTAAAGTTCTTGTAAAATTCACCCTTAGGGCAATCTCACGCCGCCAGACCTTGATTATACGGCATATTCTGGACAAAAACTGTCCGGTTAGTTCATCTGACCAACCAAACACATGGCAAAAAAATAAAAAAATAAATAAAAAATCGTATACTTCTTCTTGTTTTCCGGTTTAAATATCTAAAGATGATCCTAAATGGGGCAAGCATTTTGCAAAATGAATGGATGGATATCAAAAGTTTCTTAAAAATACTAAACTCAAGAAGCAACACTGCATCAAATATTAAGACTTTGTATCTTGATAATGAGCATATTTTGTCTTTCATTTATTTTTAACTTGTTTATATTTGAAACAAGAAAAAAAATTCAGTCCAGTAAGACAAAAAAATACAATCTATGAAAATAATTAAGACGGAAATACAGTGTTTTTTCTTGAGTAATTTTATCTTAGTTCAAGGACTTTTAGACATGTTAAATGTAAAATAATTAAAACAAGTTCATGTATTTTATTTTAAAAATGTTTTGTTTTATTTTATTTTATTTTATTTTATTTGCCATTTAGGGATGGGTTTATATTAACACCACAATAATAAATTGACACAAAAAAAGCAAATTATGTGTAGAATTTTCTAAAATCAATAAGTAAGTGTATTTCTAAAGATGACTTTGTTTCCTTTTCACTAAAACCTGCCAATCAGATTAGAGCTTGCCAGACTGAAAATGTACTTAGTTTCCAGTTTTGTGAACAGTATCCATCAAATGTTCATCAAATACACTGTGGGAGTGCCACTGGAGACCTTTAAGATAACTTTACAACTTTATTTTCATTTCAAAAAGAAGTAAAAAGTGCCAGTTAAGAGATCTTAGGTGGCGTTAGAACAATGCTTTTGTCAAAAGTATTGAATAGGTGATGTGAGTTCAGCTATTGAAATCTAGTTATTTTAGTGTTACCTTTCAGTAGCTCTCTGATAGTCTCTATAATAAACTGAGCCCCACCAGCTGTGCACACACTCGGGCATGGTAGTCATTTCGCATGCCGTGCGACGGCTGCCTGTCTTGGCCCCCACAGCGACACAAAGTAGGTGGGCCTTTTAACAGACATACTAGACAAAGTGGTTACGAGAGAATGTGCACCTAGAGAAAGAAAGATAATAAGAGACGTTAGACCAGATGCTGTACATCTGGATGTAATGACCTTGGTGCTGCCCATGTGTGACAAGTGCCAAATCAGCCAGGAACCTTCAGCAACCCTGTAATCAAAGACAAAATATAGAAATAACCAACTGAAAAGAGAATTGGAGGGCTTCCTATTGAACAAACAAAATAATGGCAAAGTACCCAATTCTGAGCAAGGTGACAGGCTTTCTTAAGGAACTCTGAGGAACAAAAGGATTTTGTGAACAGCCGTTGATTGGAGTATTTGTGTGTAGATGTGTTTGTGACGGCATATATGGCACGCAACTCCTCTTGAAGGCTGGTCGTGGGTTTATTCAGGTAGACGACTGAATACAAAGAGAACGTACGCTGCCTGCAAAAGGCTTGTCTGTGCAATCTGCCACGCTACACAATGACCGAATCTCTATTTTCTCTGCTCTCTCTCTCTCTCTTTGTGTCCTTTAATCAAGTTGAAAAGCCAAATGACATTCTGTTCTGCAAATGCAAGAAAAATGCCACCTGCATGGCCTTGGATTATGGTTAGAGTAGGGCCCTATGAAATCCGTTTTATTTTTTCCCAAATTCCGTTTTATTATTTTTTCTAAATTCCGTTTTTTCCGTTTTAATTTTTCTAGATTCTGTTTTTTTTTTCCGTTTTAATTTTTCTGGACTCCTTTTTAATGGTCAAATTAAATTGTATTAATCAAAAATCATGTATAATTAATTAAAATCATGAAACTTATACAATTTAACATTAATTTATTAAAAGTGTAACAAAAATGACATGTTTAGGGCCGTATGAAATGTTTTATTTTTTTCTCACCAAATTCTGTGTTTTAGCATGTCTAATTATTTGAATGCATACAAACAGTTTTTATTTATTCTTGCAGTAGCCTTATGAAATGTTTTTTTTTTTTCCCCCTCAGAAATTCTTTGTTTTGTATTTAAATCTGGTTATCAGATGAAGGCATAAAACATTGATTTAATTTATCTTTTAATTAATGAAAATTAAACACATTTAAATTTTTGGCAAATAAAGGGGATTTACTATTAAAATTAAAACATGGAAGAAATATTTTGTGATTATTTCTTAAAAAAATAAAGTTTTATTATTTTTCAACAGTAGTAGTAGTAGTAGAAGTAGTATTACGTATATTTTACTAAATAATAGTAATATAGCCTATTTCTGGTACAATGTCTTTAATAAGTTAAACTGAACTTTTGTTTTGACAGGTTGCTGTGAATACCTTTTAAATTTCTTTGTGTATATGATATGACGCTAGTTTTACTCAAATGAAATGGTAAAATGCTTGTGAAGTGACTCTCAGAGCAGTTTTGGAGATATTGTTCATGTGTTTATGTCCTCATTGAGACGGCAGACGCTGAAATCACTGCTAGCGCCACTCGCGCTGTGTATAGTAAACAAAACCACGCGTCTGCTCCATTCATACAGAGATGCGCAGAACATGCAGGATTCATATTTAAATCGACTTTTGCGGCTTAATATTTACAGATACTAGTCCATCTAGTCCACTTCTGCATCGCGGAAATCATAGGGCCCTATTAGAGCAATAAAGCTGACAAACATCTCAAAGTGACGCATTTAACTCTTTGTGCTCGTGCAAATTGAAATGAACATGTTAACGGGTGTTATTTAGATAACAATTGTGCTATTTTCTCTTTATATAAGCTGTAAGGTGTAAAAATAGTCAGTTTGTGCTGATATTTGAATAGATGTGGTTGTAGCAAGAGTCTGTCAGAGTCTTAGTTCGGCCGGTGCAGTTTTCGTCCCCTCAGCGTGTTTCTCAGAACCATATCATTGCGCAGCATGCCATTGACCTTTTGACACACCACCTGCACTTAGATACTTAAAATAGCAGGTGCTGAAAGAGCAAATGCCACAGCGGTTGAGGACAAAAAATGTAATTTTCTGAAAAGGTGGAATGTAGTGGATGATCAAGTTGTGTATGTAAGGGCTTTCTTTCATAAGATTAGGTTTTAGTTATGTTTCTGTTTCCTCTAAGCGTAGATGTGGTAAACGGGTCTGTAATAATGCCACTTCAGTGCATTTGTCATTAAAATGATGTAGGAAATCATATGCTACCTGAACAAAACATGTGATGTATATAATAATAGTAGAATAAAAAAAAAAAAAAACTTTCTAATACAGTGAAGCTGTGTTATGTTGATTTATAATGAGAGGAATCTAGTTCAGTCATGTCCGTCGGCATTATTTTGGGAAAGTGTTGGGGACAGTTTGCACAGATGTGAAACAGTGCACCTCATGAATATTAATTAGGTTGTACACATAATTTAATATAAGCTTTTACTGCTTTAATCAATAGACTGTGCAAAGCTGAATTTTCATAAGCCATTACTCCAGTCTTCAGTGTCACATGATCCTTCAGAAATCATTCTAATATGCTTATTTATTATCAGTGTTGGAAACAGTTATGCTTTTTTGGAACCTTTTTTTCAGAATTCTTTGATGAATAGAGAGTTAAAAAGAACAGCATTTATTCAAAATAGAAACCTTTTCTAACAAACGTCTTTACTATCACTTTTTTATCAATTTAACACATCCTTGCTGATTAAAAGTGTTCATTTTATTAGTGTATATTGTTTAAAACAACATAGAAATTCTTCAGTTTTGCAAGTCTGCTTATGCCTATATATTTCACAGTAATATTTTTGGAGATCCTTGAGCCGTCTCCATGCCAGCTGTTCATCAAATCCATTAGAGGAAGCGGCATAGGAAAGTGTTAGCAGTCTTTTGCCTTACTCTTCACCAGTATTTTGCAAAAATACAGGTCAATACTGTATTAAACATTTAACGAGAGTGAAATTGGCCATAGCAGACCATCGCACTCTGTACAAGAAATATGAATTACCCTCTATAAACTCGTCTCTCGTCTGAAATGCATGCTGACATCACTAATGAAAACAGCCGTAACCCCTGTCAGAATTCTTAAAGCGTGTTCTGTTCCAGCATGCCGGTTGCTAATGGTTAACAGAGTTTGCCTCATCACTGTAGCGAGGTTGGAGCGTGCCGTGCGTGCGTGATGCAGTTGGCGGGCAGCCCTGCACGTCTGCCGCCGGCTCCCCATATTGATAAAGACGGGATGGCCTCCCTCTGGCCCTTTTCCTTTGGGAGCACAGCTCTGTTCGATGCCACTTCTGCTTTTTAGTGATCGCTCCTCTATCTTTCTCTTCTTTGTCGTTCTCTCTCACTCTCGCTGAGATCTGAGCAGAGCAGTGATGATAAGAAGGACGGCTCGCTCCAAAATATGCTTTTGTTGCAGCTCTGTGTGGTTATCCTCTCTCTGTTCATCCGATAAGCGCTGAAAGTACTGTAGTGGACTACCATGATCTCTCGGAGCATTCATGGGAATGAGATGCTTCTGGGAACTCTACAGAGTTGCACATACTTGCAAATGAACATCCATTTAGACTGTAGGGTAGAATGGATAAGTTTTAAAGTCAGACCCTTAATCTAGTAAAATGTGCATAATTTTGATCATTTATTTAGAAATGACTGATCATATAACCTAACCAATCATATATCCTAACTTTTTTTTATTCATATAGTAGCTGTTTTTTTAATATATGGTTGATATTTATAGTATTATAGTATAGTATATTATCGATTTTTCTATAGTAGATTTTATACGGTAGGTTAAACCATCCCATACATGTTGTTGAATTTACAATGTTTAAATCCATGATAATTGGCGAATTATGAAATCACATTATTGTGTATATACATTTTTGTATAAGTGTATATATATTTATTATTATTTTTTAAAATGTGTTAGATTCTATAAGAAATATACACACACACACACACACACATGCATACACAATTAATAATAACAATAGAATTTTCTTATATAAATATAGAAACTTCTCTTATTATTTGTTCACCCTCAAATTGTTCCAAACCTTTATGCGTTTCTTTCGTCTGTTGAACACAAAAGAAGATATTATGAAAAATATGATTTCCATTGTATTTTTTTTTTCCATACTCATTGGCTACTGGCAACTGTTTGTTTTCCAACATTCTAAAAAAATATCTCCTTTCGTGTTAAGCAAAAGAAAGAAACTCATATAGGTTTGAAACAACTTAAGGGTGGTGAGCAAATGGTCTGTCGAGCAAAACGCAACCTCTCGCTCTTAAAGCAAGAAATATTCCTCTCATATTCACAGCTCATATTCAGATAAGGCGCTCATTCCCCCTCAGGCTGAAATCCTAGAATCACCCTGATCATCGGTATGAATATGTACTATTTTCTGAATTTCCCTTGGTGTTAAAATCAGTTTTAGCATGGGTTTTGATTTCTGTTTGTGCATGTTTGAGTTCAATCTGTAAGCATTAGGGCCTGCCGGTCTGCATTTGTGAGTCTGATACAACCTCCCCCTGGGATTAATTTCCCAACTGTATGTGCATCTTTCCAATTCCCTGCACATATTGCTGTAACATCATAAAAAAGCTGAGCTCCACTGAGTGTAAACTACACTTCAGCTCAGCTGCTCTTCCTACCTGTTAATGAGGCCTCCGTCAACATCTTATCCTGCCTGCCTCAGCCGACAGGCGTTTATGAGCTGCTGCAGTCAGTGCAATGGGCGCTGCATAAAGAAGCGCTGGCTTATTGTGGTCCTGAAGTCCGGCCATTAATCTGGCTCCTTTATCTGGCCCTCTGAGTGTCTGGCCATCATAATTTATACCATTCAGTCTTGGTCAGCACACTCTGCTCTCCATATCTCTGCTTGTTATTTCTGTATATGGACTCCAGCCACTGATGTGCTTATTTTTCACCTCGGCCCACACAGAGCCAAGTTTTTCTTTTCTTTTTTTTTTTTCCTCTTCGTCCTCGTCTTTTGCATAGAGAGGAGAGCATTTCACTGAATGGGGACCATATATAGTCAATTGGGGCCAAAGGAGTGCGGCCTTTGTGCTGCTGGAGTTCTGGATACAAAGCCAGTGCATTCCATAATGAAACCACAAGGGTCATTGTGTTGCAGAGCCAAGGCTGCAGTGCATCATGTCGCTCAGTTTCTTACTGTAGCATCATAAGGCTCTGTGAAAGAAGAGCTTTAATTCAGTAGTCCAGTCTTGTGTAGACACAGTTCTTCAGTTGTACGCGGCAATTCCACTTGTCAGACTTTCTTTCTTCAAACCGTGAAGAATTCTGAAAAGCTACAATCTAATGATGTCTAACACTGTCCAGTATGTACTATGAAGCCTCCAACATAAAATACCATGTGGTTTAGCAGGGCTCAGTAATAGTGATTTTTTTTTTTTCCCCCTGCCTGCTGGTTTACCAACCAAGATTTTTTTATTTTTTTATTTTTGACATAATTTTAGCTGCTAATTAAAGTGTACTAGCTATAACATATTTTAGAATATTTTTATAGTATTAGTAATATAAATATGCATAAAATTATGTTTGTATTATATAAATATATATATATATATATATATATATATATATACACACACACACACACACACACACACACACACAGTGCACACACATATGTTATGTAAACACAAACGTTTATTTTGGATGCAATTAATCACAATTAATCAATTTTGACAGCCCTTATTCATTCATTCATTCATTCATTCATTCATTCATTCATTTAACTCCATTTAACACATTTCATTCCATGTTTAAATGTATTACAGTAATAAGGATTTTTATTGTTCTTGTCAGTTTACCAACCAAGATTTTCACTGTTCTCAGCCAAATGTTATTTAATATAAAACTACTTTTGGAATATTTTATAATATATTGTAAAAATAAATAACAGTTGCATTATTAGTAGCTAATATAAATATGAATAAATTATATTTGTATTATATATTTACATTGTTTTATTTACCACTTAGCCAAACTGAAAGTCTTATTTATTTATTTATTTATTTATTTATTTTGTTTGTTTGTTTGTTTGTTTGTTTGTTTAGTTTTTGCAGCAAACTGGCAACAACTACATAGAAATATATATATTTTTTCTAAGTGTCAAGTTTTCTTTAATAATAGGTTTTATTTACTACTTATACTGAACCAGTGCATATTGTGTTATAGTGTTTGCTACAACAATATATAATCTAAATAATAAAACAAACATTTCCATTTGCAAGGCATGAAAAATGAATGCAAAATTTTCAGTGTCAATGGAGAACTGACCCAAAATTCCCTCATACTGGCTCCTGATGTGGCATCATTATTGTTAAGCCCTTCTTTCGCATATGATTTTTATCTTACTCTAGTGTGCTAGCATTCACATAGTCTGTAGTGCACGTGTGTCAAGTTGTCTGAAAGTTACCAAAAGTATTCAGCCTATGCTTTTGCATTAAACATGCCGGGAGAGTTCTAGCCCTCAAATCTACCCGCAGGTCCAGTGTCTGTGCGTGTGTGTGAGGATGTGCCAGAACACTGAGTGTATTCACCCATGAGAGAAAGAAAGAGGAAGAGAGAGCAAGAGTGACTGAGAGTTCCAAAGATTGAGGGAGACAAGGCAAAAATGGCAGTCACAGAGTTTATATTTGGAAGAAATACATAAAGGATGGTGCCCGGCTGTCAACTTAAATGACTAATAATGGTTAGATCACTCAGATTAGTCAGCTAATAGAGCTGTACCACTGCGTTAGCCTAATGCCAGCAAACCTGCTCCTCCCGGCAGGGGTCAATTGATCACTGTGGGGGGACGAAGAGGCTCTTGAAGCAGGCTAACCTGCCGTGAAGGAGCCCTGGAGGGCAGAGACCCCACTAGTCTGGATGAGGAAAGAAGTGTAGGTGAAAGATTTAGCTTCAAAGTGCAGAATGTGGCCTGCAGTCAGACAGGCCAGTGGAGAGCATGCCACCTAAATGGAGAAGAACTTGTCTGGAAGGACATCATTGTGCTGTGAAAGCTGGTTCACCTATGATGTGGTCGGCGACCTTTTAGCATAAAGCAATCTTGAGATTTCATAGGTGTGACCGTATGAATCTTTGATTCCTTTTTGTATGTTCTCCAACATTTATTGCCCTGTCAGACTCAGCTAGACTCAGCATGCTCATAGAAACAAAGCTGTTGCTAGACTGAGTGATTCAGTTGTGGAACTAGTTGCTAGATTTATGTTGTCAAGGTTTGTGCCGTTAAATATTTGAAAGATGTTAAAGAGCTTTGTTTGAGGCAATTAGTAGCAAGCAAATTTTGCTTTATTTAGGTGCAATAAAAATCTGTATTCATCTGACACAAAGCCAAAGAGAATCTCAGTAGGATGACATTGAAATCCACACTAAATACACCAATTAAAATTTACAAAACAAAAATACAGTAGTTAATAAACATTTTATTCCATAAGGATGTATTAAATTGATATAAAACACAGTAAAGGCACTGATAAAGTTAAAGGATTTCAATTGAAAATAAATTGTTATTTTGGAACTTTTGAACTTTATTTTGAAAAATATATATATTAAGCTGCACAAGAGCTTTTTAACATTGATAGAAAATAAATAAGTAAATAAATAAATGAATAAATTCATGTTTGATACAAAGCAGTTGTTTAGCACATTTCATACCATGTTTAATAGAATTATTACAAATAATTCTACTGATTTTCCCTCAAAAATAAGTGCAAAAAATGATAGAGAAAACTTTTGTGAGTACTAGAAATAAGGCAAAAGTTATAGAGATGTGGGTATTATATTCAAATGGCTTGTATTGTTAGAACTGTTGGTTTAAATCATTAACACACTATATACACTTTGTGTTGTGGAGGATCCTTTCCTCTGTAATGTAATTCTTATCGGATAAATCAAGTGAGTGTTTCAAGCCAGTGACTCAAATGACCAGATTATCCTAGTGGTCAGAAGTCTGGTCATACAAGAGGTTCAATGAAGCCAGACTAAACAGTCCCTCAGAAACACAGGAGTCATGTTCCCTTTCAGTTGTTTGTTATATTTCCTCAGACAGAGGAGCAAAACTTTTGATTAGTGGTGTTTTGATGCACTCGGCTGGCTGTTTAATTCTCTATAGTGGCTTGTGTGCGCTTGTTGTACTCCCATCTGCGAAAGTTCAAGAAGCAAGTATTATTCAGCATCCCTCCGATTTCTCGTTCGCTTTCATTCCGTTATTTAGCTGTCTGTCTTCGCCTTCGTTTCGGTTCAGTGCTTATGATGTTAGCTGCTGAATTGGCCGTGCAGACAGAGGGCTGTTTTCTGTAATGGGGATGGCAGCTGCCCAAAGACGGCCATTGAACTGCCAGGGCAGTCTGTGACATACATTTGTTTTCATGCTCGGCCAAGCTTTTGTTAGTAGTGATGCTAATCGACTTCGGAGTTATTCCGCCGTATTTGAAAAGCATAGCAATGATAGAAATGACTACTGCACTGAACTGGCTAACGACAGACCTGGTTAATGCTCATATTTCAATACAGTTCACTACAAATAGCTAAATGCATTAAAGCTATGAAGCGGGACAATGTATTTTTAATTTTATGACTTGATGAGGTTCTGTATCTATTTAAAAGGTTTAACTCTTGTACATCTCTTATGTGACAATGATTGGGTGATGCTGATATCCACACTAAATATTCTTAAAATAATATATTTTTTTAAATTTACAATATTTTAATGGTATTTAAATAAATATTATTGAAACATAAAACAACCTAATTTATACTTTCTAAAATTTAATAGCGTTATAATATTTATTTATTTTATAGAATATTTTATAGTGTATATTATTATCATTTATAGTATTTATATAAATTGATTCAATTAATATTTATAAATAATTTATATTGATAACGTATAATATTTATATTTAATTTGAAGTACAGTTACCCTGTTTAACACATTTCACCATGTTCAAATCAGTTCTGCAGATTTTCCTTAAAAATCAGTACAGAAAATGCTGAAAATGTTTGTGGATTTTTGATGAACCAAATAAACTTTTTCATTCAAATTAATCCAAATGAATCAGTTCATTAGATTATTTTACATGGCTGTTGAGTATTTCATTCACTCGCTTGGTTGTGTCCGCAATACCATTTGACAAAAAATGTGTGATGTATTGTTTTGTCATACTTGATGGAAAATAAATCACTTGTTTCTGTAAAAAACAACAACAACAACACAAATTAAAAATATATGAATTTGATCTGGACCTAGTAATGGCTCAAATGAATCTAGACAACCAAATGAATCCGAATGAAAGCCTTTGATAAAATGAATCAAACTTCTATTTTGATTCATTTACTATGTCTTTAAATATTGCCTTCACTCGCCTGGTTGCATCCATAATACAGTGTGACAAAAAAACATTTGTGATTTAGTGTTTTCTCACACTTGAAGGAAAAGAAATCACTTGTTTCTGTAGGAAAACCTGAAAAAGTGTGTGAATTTGATCTGAACCTAGTAATGACTCAAATGAAACTTGACATCCAAATGAATCTGAATTGAATCATTCACTAAAATGAATCAAACTTCCCTTCTGATTCATTTACAGTGTCTTTAAATATATTCCCTCCACTCGCCAGATTGCATCCACAAAACAGTGTGACAAAAGAGTGTTTTGTCATACTTGATGGCAAAGAAATCACATATTTCTGGAAAACGCCACTATTTTTAGCAAACCACTGGTAACTGGCACTGTTTACGAATCCTCACACTCACAAACACACTCTTTCTTCAAAAGCACGGGTCTCAGTGGGTTGGCTTCATGTTTATGAGAGGCCCAGTGGGGGTGAGAACTTCCATGCTGTCATTGTGGCTAGAAAATGGCCCTCCATTCCAGGGCGGCTTCAACAGTGAGCGTCTGCCATATAGTTAATGAGTGTTCACCTCGATTTTTCACTACAACCATGTGCTCAATACGAGTTCATATGCAGTTTAAGATATCAGTAGAGGCTAAGATGGTGTTTCTAATAAGTTCAAGACGGATGATGATAATACTTGTGTGGGAAATGACTGCGCAGTGAGAAAACTCCAAATCTGGTATCATTTTTGGTGATGTACACCACAGTGTCTGTATCAGGCGAGTGTGTGAGCGTGTTATTTATCGTTCCGGAGTCTAGGTGTGTGTTCCTGAGCTCTCACACTCTCCCGCTGTTCTCTGGGGGATTGAGCTTGTCGGTGGTTCCAGCACCTGCTGCTGTAACAGTAGATGCAGCTTTACAAAGAGATGAGGAAAAAAATCTCCCACTGAGCAGCGGGGAGAAGAAAATAATATGTGAGGCTTCTTCCACTATCTCCAAACCTGCATTCTGCCTCTCTTTCCTCCACACCTATAACGCAGTCACATGTAAACAAGCGCAGTGATTGTAACGAGTAACTCTTCGCTCGCTGCGAAACTTTTCTGCAAGCAAACACGACACGTGATGAAGACGAGGCTGGGTTTGGCAGTGCTAATCTGTAGTGACAGGGTCGCCAATGCTGAGAGAGACTGCTGCTAACACTCATTAACCACAAGAATGAGTGAAACTGAGTGTGTGTGTGTGTGTGTATGTGTGTGTGTCGCTCTGAGGGCTTGTGGATAAGTGTGTGTGATGAGCGCAGATAAGTGGTCTCCCAACGCTGAAGGATGCAATGAGGTAATCTTGTGTCAGATAGGTACTACACCTGCTGTGAAGTGCTCTAGATGTGTGTGTGTGTGTGTGTGTGTGTGGGTTCGTTTTTTGCTATCTGCAGGGACCAAATGTAGCGACAAAGATTGTAAGACCTAAGAAAACTACATTGCGTGAGCTACCTCGAGCTTCAAAAATGACAAAACAATGCCTTATTTCACATGTGCAAATGCTGAAGTTTTAGGTTTAATGTATTTTGATTATGTCTAGCCTTAAAAATCAGTTGTAGATGAAAAAAAAACGCTCACTTGAGGTGGTCTTTGTCTTGTGCGAAAAAGGGTTAATGGAAATAACTGGAGATGGAAACGTATTTGCCAAATAAATTCCTCCATGTGCATCAAAAAAGTCATGTGATTTGCGTGATGGGATGGCGTAACCTGACTAACCAGCGGACCGATCTCATTGCACAGCATCTGAAATGTTGTTATGGTCATTCCGAAATGCCTGAGCAAAGACTGTCGTCAAAGTATTTCTTACACGACTGCGTTCCCAAACAGCAGGGATCCGCCTCTGAAAGCAATGACCGCATTTATTGTGCTTTGTCTGCTAACTCTGAGGTGCAAGTAATTTATTATATATATAAATTAGGGCTGGCTCGATATCACCGATCCGATATCAAAAATTCTGAGTATCTGCTGATAGTGATATCGATCCGAATTTTTTTAAAATCGTTGTTGAATTTATATACCTCAATGTGTGTTGACCTGATCATCACTCTTTTGTGTGTTACACACAATCTACTAAATACAGACAACTTCATTATAAAGAAAAACAACAAACGAAAAAATAAATATATATAATCATAATCTATGACAAATACTATTATAAACTATGTTAGTGGATAATTCAGTAGCAAAAGTTTCTATAGAAAAATCATGTGTGCATAATGATATAAAATCTAAAATCAGTGAAAAAAAACATTGTTTAGTGGGGAACAAATAAGTGTAGGACTAAATCTGCTAAAATGATACACATTGCTCTTTGTATTGTTGTAAAATACATTCATGAAAAACAATATATACTGTAAATGAGGAAGCACAGTAATGAGGCAGCACCATATGACGAACAAGAAAGGCTATTAATAATCTTTCATTGCACAAAAATATTATAATACAAAAGGCTCCAAACACAGAGCGGCACAAAGCGCTTATGCGCATCCCGTGCGCCGAATGATGCGCTTGAAGCAACACGGAGTCACAGCACACAGGCATAGGGGCTCCGTATAGAAAAGTTCAAAGCACAAAGGGAAAATTAAATCTGTGCGTTAGATTATTGAGGCTTTTCTTTTAACAGTTTTAAATTTCAGTTACCGTTCTTGTGAAGATCATAGTGCTCTCTACTCCAGTATTTTGATCTAACAGACACCTGGTAGAAAGTAACACGATTTAGAAACAGCATGAAACTCCAGCAAGATAAAGTCCTTTTATGCAAAACCATTTATCTTTATTTACAGATCAAGCATAATATTAGGAACATTGAATCATCTGGGAGAAAGTTTTATCGTTCTGTCGTAACCTCACATTAAACTATGGAACAGCTTCAGAACACTTGGAATATAGTGCATGAAAACTTTATGGTGCTTTAGAATGTGTTTGTGGCTTTTGTGGCGCTTAACAATAACAGAATAGTATACGCAGAATTTTGGATTTGGATCGGTCTCGTCTGACTGATACCCCGATCCGGCAGAAAATGCCAGTATCGGAGCGATACCGATACTGAATATCGGTTCAATGCACCCCTAATATAAATGATTATATTCAGTGGCTTCTCCCACTTTTCTTAGTGATATTTAGTGCCAGTTTATCAGGAAGTGACGATTTTGTTCTCTTTGACTCGTTGGATGGAAACGGTGCTTATTCGCAAATGTTTTATGCGACATTTCAATTTTGTGCACAAGTTAAATTCACAACTTTGGATGGAAACCTGGCTATTGCAAGATATAAACTCATAATTCTGAAGGAAAAAAATCTAATTGTGCAATCTAAACTCAGAATTCTAAGACAAAAAGAATTGTGAGATCAAAGCTCAGAATTCAGAAAAAAAAAACAGTCTGAATTCGTGAGCTATAAACTCGTATGAGGTGAAAAAGTAAGAGCTGCAGGAAAAAAAATGGTACAAACTTTAAATTCTCCAAAATGAATAATATTTTTCTCACAATTCGGAATTTTTCTTATAATTTCAAGACCATATGTTGCAATTTTGAGTAAACATCATTCAATTCTGAGTTTAAATTTCACAATTCTGTATTTTTTCCCTCACAAATACAAGTTTATAATCTCTTAGTCCAGACTTTTTCCCCCCGTGAATTCTGTTTTTCTTGGAATTCTGAGTTTATGTACAGAATTGCCAGTTTACAACCCGTACTCAAGTCAATGGGGTGTCTCCACCATGATTTAAGAAAAAAACATAAAATGAAGTCCCTCTCACAAGTGCTCTAAATGCATACTAACCTCTGTGATTTATCCGTGTCTTCACACTATAGTTTACTTTACACGCCTCCACCTTCTCCCTGTTCAGTCCTGAGGGCCCGAGCATAGATTTCTATTACGGCTTTGCTGTCGGACAGAGTAAGAGCTTCCTCAAGCATGCTGTGAAGATTAGCCAACATGCTTCCTGATGGGAAAAAGGATAAAGCTGAAGAAAAATTACAGAATGGCCTCATTTTATCTTGTCTTATCTTCATCTCTCTATCACTCTCCCCTCATGCCCGTTTTCTCTTCTTTGCTCTGTCCTTGTCCCTTAAGACAGGGGTGATAATGCTCACATCACACAGTTCATTCATTATATCTTTATATATCATCTCCCAGAAGTGCACTAGAGTAGATGGGACGAGCCAAATCCTATTAGCATGCTTGAGCCTCATATTTCTAATGATTGATATAATTTGGAATGAGCTCTCGCATTTTTTGCTCTGTTTTTGGGAGAAAACGGTCAAATTCTGAATTAAGATGACTTTTTGTCATCATTTGCTCACATTCATGATAGAAGGATGTTCAGATTCTTCAGAAATCTGCTAATCTTTCTTGTCAAGCCATAACTAGCACTGCAAATAGACCCGAATTGCTTTATACCGCATTGATTTGCAAAGACGAATCTTGCACATTTGACTTTTTCACATTCACCTTTAAAAGAATACTTTTTTCCCCTGACTTGTTCTTTCAAGGTCTCTTTCCCTTTTTTGTAATATTGAGGAACAGCGAGTAGTTGTTCATCATGGTGTTGTGGCATTTGAGAAGACAGTGCTGATATTTAGGCTGTGTTTAAACTCTGGGTATGGCAGTGGAACACTTCTATACAGAATGCAGCAAGCCGTCAACTTTGGAAGTCAAGCCCTGTGAAAGGTGTTTGAAAATGCACTTCGGATTATTTATACGCTTTGATTAGATTGGACGGATAACCCCCAGGTTGACTTGGCCTCTAAAGAAACCACTATTATATTCAGAGGATATGAGGCACTGTGCAGGTCACATTAGATATTTATCTACTTTACTGAAAACCGTTCTTGAGCATTTATGCTGTGTGTAGACATGTTAAGTTACTTAGACTGGCTAAGTAATGATCAATATTTAACATATAATGAGTTTAAGTTGCTTTTAATCGATTGAAAATTAACAGTAGTATTGGTATTATTGTATGTATTAAAATAATTAATTTTTATTTAGTATAAATAATAATAATAATAATATATATTGGTATATAAATATTGGTAGGATTTTATTTATTATAATAATTAGTTAATAATAATAATAATAATAATAATAATAATAATAGTTATTATTATTATTATTGTAATAAATAAAATGATACCAATATTTACATACCAATAATAATAATAACTATTATTATTATTATTAGTTGTTGTCATTATTTATACTAAATAAAAACAAATTATTTTAATATTATAAAATTGTTAATTTTTAATCGATTAAAATCAACTTAAACTCATTATATGTTAAATGAATTAATTTAAATTAATTTGTATTACTGTTATGTGGTCGCTATGAATTGATATATATGAAAACGGTGTTTGTGGGTTTTTTCCCCTCTTTTGTGTGTGCTTGTACATTCTCAAAATACATATTAGCCTAACTATTAGCATGTATACACATTGACTTCTTCAAATTTACATTAATTAGTTGTTGTCATGCTGTTTAAGAGCTGTTTTTTGTTTCCAGGGCCCCTGCAGGACTTGTTGATTTAGAGGCTGTATATAATATAGTTTGTCTCTGTATTCCAGCACATTTGTGGGTTCTGTGTTTGTGTGCTTCTCAGTACATCTGTTTTGTTTGCCCCATGATGCCTCATAAATTCTCCACAGTGTGACTTAATAGCAGCAATGATGGCTGCCGCTGGCCCCTGGGGATCTTAGTTTCACCTTAATTAAGATCAGCATTAAACTGGGGCCGCTGTAAAATCACCATGAAAAAAACCCAGGGCCCCAAGGCCAGCTCTGGCCATTAAAGTACTGTGAAAGCAACTCATTTCTGTGTTTACTCATTAGTTGTTTGGTTTGTGCAGCGCAGTGGTAATTTGTTAGGCTGGGTGCGAGTGATAGTAATGCTGAGGTACAGCACCAATGCTCAAGAAACTGGTTACTTTCTATAGTAAATGCAGGAAAAGGACTTCAGGACTTTTTACATGCAATGACCTAATACTGTTAATGGCAGTGTTTTAGAGTAGTAGTTAAAATGCTGTCATCTTTTAATCACACTCATTTTGTTTCAATAATGTGCTGGTCATTTTTTCCATGCAAATATTGCAGAGCCTTCAAGATTTAAAAAGCATGAAAAAGCACCTTAAAGTATCATAAGACTAATCCATATGACAAGCATTTTATATGTAAGCCATCTGATATCTTTGTGTGAGCAAATGTTCATGAGAAACGAAATAGTGTATTGTGATTGAATCATTCTTTTGAGTCAGATCTTAAAAAGGAATCTTAGAAGAAGAAAGAAAGACAATCAATAAATGACTGCATTTTTTTCTGTTCCTCACAGAAAGCTACCATATGGCTTTAGAAGACATGGAATATAGTGCACAAGTCATATCGAATACATTTTTCTTATTTTTTTTGTTCTTTTTTTAAGCTGAAATGTCCTTGCTTCTCTATTTATTGTAATGGGAAAAATGACTAGTACAGTTCTTGCAACAAATCTTTTTCATACATATAAATTTTAACAGGATTCAGATGACCACTAAAGTGTCACTCCATTAGACCGACCCTCACCGTGTCCGCATGGACCCTTTCCTTCCCTACTTAATGAGGACAACCCATTTTTATTGTCCTATTTTATTGTAACCCTCAGGTCTTCATTATGTGCCACAATTGTGTTTGAAAGGGAAACATATGTAAAGGTCACCTGAAATATGATGCTTCTGCAGATATCTGCAATTTTCTTTGCCTGACACCTTAAAATACTGAAATAACCATTCAGTTTTGGATATTCCCTTTACTAGACAAGAACATAATGGCAACCTTAGGACCATGTGGAATAACCAGAAACAATGTGGAATATTCCTAGACTAAAGGCTTTAAATGGCTTGTCAGGGCTGTGTGGACATTTAGACATTGTCAATCACTGTCCATCAGTGGACGAGGTCACAGAGGTTAGAGGTCAGAGGTCATGTTCTCCTCTGGCTATTTATCTTTCTCATTCTTCTCTTTTGGTAGCTGTGGAAACAGGCTGTGGGAAAGTCCACGCCAGGATCTGGTCATCTCACCCATGGTACCGAATTAACCCAAGGAGAATTTAGCCCAGGTCAGGGGCTCCATTTAAATTGAGCCTGGGAATTTCAGGGTCATTTGGTTGAAAATGTGCTGAATTTTCAACTTTTTCAATTTGAGGAGAGTGATGTTGAATGATACTGCAGTACTTTTGCTCTCAAAATTCATATGATTATTTATTGATCATAAGAACCTGAAACTTGATTTAAGAAAGATTTAAGCTCAGCTCAAGTGAAATGTACTGTAAAGCTACATATTTTTAAAGTTGACAAGTTAGTGGGTTGTGTGAACCACTATACCACTTGTTGGTCTTGAGGGAGTCCTATATAATTTGACTGGTTTAGATGCATATCCATTAAATTGATGTAAATATACTGTAAATATACACATTCAGTGTTGGATGGTGGATGTTTTTAACAACTCCCCTGCGTCTGATAGTAGCATCTTAATTTTTTATTTATTTTTTTTGCCATGAGTGTTGACATTTTAAAACATTCTGGTTAAAAATAGCTTAATGTTGCTGTCAGTCAACATGAAATATCATTTGCAACCCACAAAAAAGTAGGACAGGTCTTGATTTTATCAGCTATTGACTGGATTGTGAAAAGTGCCATAATATAACAAGTTGTTGAACAGGAGGGGTTAAAAAATAGAGGAATTCAAAATATAGGAAAGTTGTTTTACCAACAGAACAAGTTTGGAAAAAAGATGACTTTTTTCTTGCAGAATAATGTGCACAATAAGACCAGAAACTACATAGCTGATTTTGATTGGATCATACCTAATATATTGGACCAATCAGAATAAGCTGGAGGCGAGACAAGTGTATTTCACATATTCAATGTTTACTACAATGCCAAAGGAAGCTCTTCACACAGAAGTGTTTGGTTAACCCTAGAAGCCACCACAACCTGTTTTTTGTACCATCACTGAGACGTGTCTTGAGACCCCTGTGTTCTGCTCTATTTTATTGGTTGCCAACTTGCATTTTTAATGCAACAATGCACTAAAGTGTTTTGGCCCCCTGAGACAGAATGGGAAACTAGTAGTCCAGGCATCTCTAGTTTAGATTTCTCTGTTTGCTTTCTGCATCCTCCACAGCTTACGTACTATGTGTGTGTGTACATGAGTGCAAGGCGGGCCTTTCTCATTAGTCTATCTTAGGGCCATAAGCAACCCTTGCATGGGTGCCCTTGTGCTGGCAGGGCCTGCGACAGGCCATGAAGAAATATGCTTGGACCATACGGTGATGGAATCGCAGTAATGAATGCAGTCTGCCATTCTAAAGCCCAACCAGAGCGGCTCTTGCACTTGTTTATTTCTCCTTTTCATTTCTGTCCTTTATGTTTCTCTTGCTCTACTCATCATGATGATATTAGCATTTGGTGTGTAATATGATTATCTGTTCCTGCCTGTAAGAACAGTTCATGGCCAGTGGTCTTTGATTTGGTCATTTTCTACATGTATCATCAACTATGGGCACTTTTATGTCCCAGGGGTTGAGTTTTATTTAAATGAACAGATTACTAGTTTATTTATTAATATATTCATAGGTCACATTTTACGTTTTTTTACCTGTCCCATATGTAGACTTTCAGTCTTAAAATATGAAAATCTATCATAATATAAATTAGATTATTTTATTTGTAAAACTATGATTATCTTAATTAATTAATTAATAAACAAACTTTGTTCCAATATTTGTTATTTGAAAAGGATTTATATAATTTTGTGTAAATTACAACTGTCTGTGCCAGATTGACACATGTCCTTAAAGAAAAAAAAGTAATATCACTTATTAACTTAATTTATAATCAAGCTGTAATTTTTTATTTAATTAATTATGATTATGACTAATTATTGTTCTGCTTTGTTGTTATTTAAATCCATTTTACATTTATTTAATTGTATTATTTAATCTATTTTTATTGAAATTATTTAATTTGTTACATTTATTTATTTATTTTTTTTTAAATATTATTTGCATGAATTTTAGATGGATAAAAGGCTATGTAATTAGCAAGAGCAAGATGAAAGGTAAAATATTACAAATTGTAATTTCCTCAACAGGTAATTTGATCATACATAATTTGATTTCAGATTTCAAAATGCCCATAGTTGAAGAAACCCCAAATCTTTGTTTGTGTTTCTCTTACTTTTGTCTCAAGGGCCTCGAATCATCGTTTTTTATTCTGATCCAAAATGCTCTTATAACCATAATCCTGTTTTTTCTCAGTCTGGAGGAAAATGAATATATATTTCCATTTAAGCTCTCTGCCCTGGTATGTTTTAGCAGCTTAGTATGCTATTATTGGTCTGCTTTAGTACATGACAAGCAAAAGGTTATTCCAATATGTTTCAGGTACACAGCGTTTGAGAAAAGTGCCATCACTGCCTGGGGACCAGATGGATATAGAGCTTAATCCTGTAACGAAAAGTGTATATTCCCATTCACACACACACATAAATGCATGAAGTTCTTCTTGTGTCAGTTCACATGACAGATGCCACGACAGATAGGAGGGAGGTGACCACACAGAAACTCAAGGAAACTGATCAATCTAACTCTCCCGCTCACGCACGTTCACACAGAGATACTTCAGATCGCAGAACAGATGTCACATTTGAAAAAAAAAAAAACAGTGAAAAGAGCTCATACATAAGCACACACACAGACATTCACTGTTCACACTGTCCACCTTTTTTGTCGATAATTATGGCGGATGCCTCTGTAGTTGAGATCAGATTTCTTTGTATTGAGTCACCGTATTAATGCCATTTAATGTCTGCACGTATCGTTTCCCCTGTTTCCCGTTAATAGAGATGTCAGTCGGCTTTGTTAAACCAAAGAGGTTTATGAGACATGAAGCAAACCTCTCCTTTATTAAAAGAGCAGAAGAAAAGAAGCATTTCTCTCGCTTCTCCTCTGTGGCTGCATTTAAAAAGCACTTCTCGTTTCTGATTGTGCAGCGCCGCATTCATTGCGCCCGTCGGCCTCTGTTTCTGGTATGCTGAGCGCGCAGCGAGGCTTTGTGGCAATCTGAAGCACTTGTTGTGATTGTTGCGCCTTTTGTCTTCGAGGATCTTGCTCATCCTCCAGAACTGTAACCTTGATCGCCGAGAGCCACGTTTGAGCGGATAAGCATGCACAGAATTGCCACAAACAAGCGAAATGTGCCAGACCAAGGTTAACATGACC
Source organism: Tor tambroides (assembly GCA_021397915.2). NCBI lineage: Eukaryota > Metazoa > Chordata > Actinopteri > Cypriniformes > Cyprinidae > Tor > Tor tambroides. The sequence goes on from JAFVLL020000355.1 coordinate 61,071, forward strand.
GCCTGAGCATGAAAAGGAAGGATGGAGGGACATTTTGAGAGGGTGAAAGAGCAAGAGCTTAAATGCGTTTATTTTAATAGCTATTTCTTTCTGTAAGTGGAAAGAGGAGCAAATGTGTGGACAATGTGTGAGGCAAGACTTAAGGATTCTTCGCTGCACCTTAGGTTCTTGTTAAAAAGCATATATCTTTATAGACTTACGGCTTTTTAGAGATTAAAACAAAACTTGTTGATGTTGCAACACAAGTTCTTCAGGAAAAATTAAGCTCTCTTGGGCGCTCTGAAGCATCGACACAATTTCTAAAGAGATGTAAAACATCAAGCTCACCGACATCCCCTTAAATCAATGTTTCGCTTCAGTACAAGTTGATCTGTCTACATCATCTGTGGCTTGCTGTCGAACAGAAAATCATTTTGATCCTTTCCTCAATTTGTAAAAGCATGGATGCATATTGGAAATCTATGGAGCAAGGCATACTGGAGAGTTTAAAGGCCTTTTAGTTTCTTGTTTGTACAGTTAAAACACAATGGGACCCAAAGTTTTTCAGACATCACTAACTTTTCAAAATACTTTCGCTTACTTTCATAATATGCACTGTCGAACAAGTTCAGTTTCTACTTTGATCAAGGGTAACTTGAACTTAACAGCTGGTGTGTTTCAGTAGGTTTGGAATAAACTCTGCAGGACATTGATTTTCCGAAACAAGACTGAATAGTTTTGATGTTAACAGTACTTTGTGGTTAGTTACCAGTGATATTTTAGTATTGTTTACATGCTGGTATAGTGTTTATTAATATTTTGAATTAGCTTTTATTTTTATATTTTCAGTTTTCAGTTTACTTTTAGTTTAAGTTTGGGTAATTTTGTGCTTTTTAATATTACTGTTTAGTTTAGTTTTAGTTTTAGGAATTTTAATATTTCATTTTATTTTAACTTATTTTAAGTTACTTGCCAAGCCAACATTTCTTGACAAGTTTTTTTGAGTTTAAAGGAATAGTTCACCCAAAAATGAAAATGTGCTTAAAATTGACTTACCCTCCAGCCATCCAAGATGTAGATAGGTATGTTTCTTCATTGGAACAGAAGAAATTTGGAGACATTTAGCATTACATCACTTGCTTACCAAAGGATCCTCAGCAGTGAATGGGTGCCGTCAGAATGAGAGTAGGTAATTGATATTGAATTGATAATCACAATAATGGATTATTGTGATGTTTTTATCAGCTTTTTTAACTCCCATTGTGACGGCACCCATTCACTGTAGAGGATTCACTGTTGATTTTTTACAAATTTGTTCTGATGAAGAAACAACCTCATCTACATCTTGAATGGCCTGAGGTTGAGTTAATTGTCAGCAAATTTTCATTTTTGGTGAACTATTTCTTTATGTTTTTACCTATTAATTATATTTTATTTCAGCTTTATATCAGTTGCGGAAAACAACAGTAGTTAACAGTACTTCACAGGTAGTTACATTACCTTGTATCCTAGTACCTAGTATCCTAAGGCAAAAGTCACAGCAATTGAAAGATGGATAACGTTTTGTTCAGGCAACGTTAGAAAGCCAGTTTATCACAGTAGTCTCATGTTAACACACAATGTTTAAATCTTGTGAATCTGCTTTTTCGGGTTCGTCTACAGCATCAATCTGTAAAGACCTTTTTGCAACCTGTATTTTGAAAAGCATAACAGCCCGGATTGATGGCGGCGTAATGAATGCAGATCCGCAGAGCATCCAGCTGTTAACCCGCGCTCCCTTTGTGGTAATTGAAACATGGGTTTTTCAAAAGCAGGAAGATAATTCGCATTATGTCAGACAGTGCCACTCTAATGAGAAAGCTCTTTGCAAGTGACACCAGGCAACGACTTCCAGCATCCCAGATTCCTTTGCCACACAAACACACACACACACAAACGGCCTCCTTCAGAAGAGCGTATCGTCACATCCCATGAGGCTTTGGTGTCTGTCACTCTGAGAGAGAGGAAGAAAGGGAGAGAGAGAGAGTGAAAAACAAGGATTTAATGAAAAGACGAGATTAATACGCAACAGCCAATCATTTCACTGTAATTAAAATGTAAAGGCTTTTGTTTAGGTAGAAAATATGTGCGACTCTGGTATTTTTCCACCATACAATATCTGTGTCAGACGGAGAAAGAAGGAAACTTGCCGCAAAGAAAGAAATCAAGCCAAGATGACTGGTACAAACTGGTTCACATCTGAATACTGAGAGCTCTTCATGTCTTTTCAATTCATTTGCTACATATATAGAGGAAGTCAATGCATGCTGTTTTCACTCATGCATTCAAAAAGAATGCACCATTTCCTCTCAAGAAGCAAGCACCCTGTCCTCTTTGACTGTCACTTTTACTACTTTGTATAACCATAATACAAGTTGTAGCATGTGTGAAAGCAATGAAGACACACTCCTAGTCACTTCTTTCACAAATTGATCATTGGGAAATGGAAGAAATATTACCACAACCAAAGATAGATGAAACATGATTTGCTAACTGCTAATATTAGTCTGAGACAGATACACTGCAAAAAAAATATTTTCTTACTTTTTTTAGTGCTTTTTGTCTTGTTTTCCAGTGTAAATATCTAATATCATTCTAACATTCTTAAATAAAAATGTTTACTTAAAAAGCTAAATAACTATATATGCAGTATATTGTATATTTTTAGTCTTTTTTTGTCTTGTTTTCAGTAGAAATATCTTAATTCAAAATACATTTGCTTGAGAAGCAAAATAACTTAAGATATTGAGTCTTGTTTCCAAAAAAAAATCTAAATTAAATGAGTCTGTGCTTAACAAATTGCCAGTGGGCTAAGAAAAATTATCAATTCTATGGGAAAACAAAATTATATTTCTTAGACAATTAGAAAATGTTCTTTCTTTCTTTCTTTCTTTCTTTCTTTCTTTCTTTCTTTCTTTCTTTCAAGCAAAAGCTCAATTTTATTTTATTTATTTTCATAAAGACTTAGCTTATGTAATTTTGCTTTTCAAGTAAATATGTTTTATTTTAGAATGTTTAGATATTTGTACTGGAAAACAAGACACAAATATTCAGCAAGAAAGTAGTTTTTTGCAGTGCAATATTTATCATTTAAAGTTATGTGACGTTGTTATTCTAGAGAGCATTTTATTGAACAAAATACTGTGTATGCCTGTATCTGCAATGTTTTTGCTCTGTTTTGCAGGAACTGTAAAGACATGAATATAAATGTGTTTACCTCATAAAACTTTGTTTTGTCTACTTTTTGCAGTACACAAGATGCATGAAAGTAACAACTTTGGCTGTAATGTTGTATACCCAATTAATATTCATAAGCAAAGCTTATAGGTTTGCAGTGTCATCAGTATTTGTGTGTTTGTTCCTATGTCCCAACTCAGTTGTTTGTACTGGACTCAATATCATACATATTTTATTTTGGCACTGCGTATAATAAGTATAGATTTATACATGCAAGAGTTATTCACAGCTTGTTTGTGTATATAGTAAGCTCTAGGTGAAATGTTTCATGCTGTACTGATAGTTAGTTCCAGTGTTAAAATAAAAGCTATTAAAATAAGCCCAAAGCACTTTTCCCAAGTTCATTTTGATCCCTCTCTAAACACTATGAGCGAACTTGTTTGGTCTGTCCGGCACAATAAAATAAACACTTCATTGATGGCTGCCGTTTTCTTCCCGAGTGTGTTGATGTTGGTCCCGCAGGAATGTCTGTGCGTTATGTACATTAGTAGCGTGACAGTTTCTTTGTAATAGGGTCATTATGCTTTCAGACTTGAATAAACTGGGTGTATATGTATTGCAAATGTGTGTGTTCTCCACAGCAGTCCGTCTCTTCATTATTCCAAGAGCCGTTACTCTCATCTAGTCAAAACTTGCTTAAACAAGAGCTGCTCTTAACATAAACACAATGACCGTGGTGGTCAGACGCGCTGTTCTTTTACCATTTAAGTACGTGAGCAGACGGCCACCCGGCTCTGTGCTCATCTGTCTCTCTCTGTAAACGGTCATTGCTTACTAATGACCTTTGACCCCTTTTAGTGAAGGACAGCCAGCCATCTAAAGGCAATGGCCACTTTTTTTTTCTTGGTACAAATCCTCCTTCTCCCTGCATTTTTCACCAGTTCTGTTTGTTCAACAAAGAATGCTGGGAGTTCTAGTGTGTTTTTGAATGAATAACTAATATTGGTTTGCCTATTACAAATATTGGTTTTGCTATAAGGAAGAAAGGAAAAATGTGAAAGTCGGACTCAACAAATACACTTTCTTTGTTTAATTTATTTCCGTTTCTCTCAGTGTTTTGAAAGCAACCTTGAAATGTATTTTTTTTTTTTTTTTGTTACTCGTTTCTTAATATATTTTTTTTCCGCTTTTTCAGTAGTTTACTTGTAATTTAAAGTACTAAAATTAGTCAAGCTAACCTTGGTGCCGTTTTGAACTTTCTGTTCATCAAAGAATCCTGGAAAAATGTATCACAGTTTACACAAAATATTAGGCAGCAAACTGTATTTAACACTGATAATAAGAGCCGCAAATCAGCATATTAGAATGATTTCATGTGACACTGAAGACTAATGTATGCTGTAGTAATGATGCTGAAAATTCAGCTTTGCATCACAGGAATCAATTACATTAAAAATATATTCAAATAGAAACAGCTATTTTAAATGATAAAAATATTTGATGATATTGCGATTTTATAAACAATAAAATAAAACTAATTAAATAAAAAAATGAAAAAGATGAACAGTTTTGAACTGTAGTGTATTTTCATATTTTAGTTTTAGATTTTATTTTATTTTTTATTGTAATGAAGTAAATTCTCTCTTTTTTAAACTGTTGATATTATTGCCTCAGTTAACTGTAAAGACACATATAAAATACAGTGTGAGATAAAAACCAGTGATTTTATGCTGCACTGCTACTTGTTGCAAAAAGTAGCTCACTGAAGTTAGTAGCATCGATACTTTCAGATAGTTACTCCTCAACTCTTCTCTCTTTCTCTCGCTGGCTGTAATGAGGGCGTTTGGTTGAGAGAGGCAGATGGAAGTGCCTGTGGGATTGTGGGAAGGCAGAAACAGAGGGAGAAGGAGCTACGTGGAGGGTTGGAGAGACTGGTTATGGTGGTGCCATGTGGTGCCAGGGTCCGTCTCTGCCCTCTGGACATTTGTGCCAGTCCCGCTTGGTGGTCATCCAGGCTCACACAACCCTGCCAATTAAAGACCGCCTCCCAGGCTGCCCCCGAGCTTCCTGCTCCACCTCTCTCTCTCTCTCTCTCTCACACACACACTCACTCCTTCGTTCCTTCTGTCAGTCTCTCTCCTTCCCCTTCCCATCGCCTCTTGTGGTTTCTGCACACGAGTGTCTCTTGTTTCCCCTCAGTTCTTTTCCTCATCATTATCCAGCTTCAGACCTAAAGCCAGTTAACCCACTTTCAGCTCTCAGAGCAGGATCTGGCCAAGAAAACCCCTTCAAGCCCTGACATACTTAAACCACACATTTGATATTACCAGGCCTGTTATTCATCTGGGTGTATGAGAATGTGTGTGTGAATGTGTGTGTGTGTGTATGTGTGTGGAGAAATCATAAAACTGATCCATTAGACTTATTTACTGAAGACTCCTCAAATCAATCAATTAATCAATCTATCATCTATCTATCTATCTATCTATCTATCTATCTATCTATCTATCTATCTATCTATCTATCGTTCTATCGTTCTATCGTTCTATCTATCATTCTATCAATCTATCGCTCTATATATCCACCGATCTATCATTCTGTTGTTCTATTGTTCTGTCTATTGAATGTTCTGTTGTTCTCTCTCATTCCAACTATCAATTGTTCTATCATTTCTAACTATCATTTGTTTTATAATTCTATCTATCTATCTATCTATCTATCTATCTATCTATCTATCTATCTATCTATCGTTCGTTTTGTCGTTCTGTCTATCGTTCTGTCTATCATTCTAACTATATTGTTCTATCACTCTATCATTAATTCATTTTATTGTTTGTTCTATCATTCTGACTATCGTTCTATCATTCTATCGATTGTTCTATCATTTGTTTTGTCAAACGTTCAATCGTTCTGTGTATCGATTGCTCTTTTGTTCGTTCTATCATTCTAAATATCGATTGTTCTATCGTTTTCTATTCATTTTCTATTTGTTTTATCTATCTTTTTATTGTTCTATCGTTCTATCATTCTATCATTCTGTCTATCGTTCTAACCATATTGTTCTATCACTCTATCATTAATTCATTTTATTGTTTGTTTTATCATTCTGTATTGTTCTGTCATTCTAACTGTCGATTGTTCTATCGTTTGTTTTGTCAATCTTTCTATCGTTCTGTGTATCGATTGTTCTATCATTCGTTCTATCATTATATATATCTGTCGTTGTATGTATCAACCGTTCTATCGTTCTAACTCTCAATTGTTATATCATTCTATCTATCATTCTAAATATTGATTGTTCTATTGTTTTATTTATCTTTCTGTCTGTTGATAGTTTTATGGTTCTATCTATCTATCTATCTATCTATCTATCTGTCTGTCTGTCTGTCTGTCTGTCTTTATTACAGTTTCATTGAATTTGAGTTCATTTTCATTTTACTTCCTTACAGTCAAAGTCGAACTGCAATTCCACATCATCTTTTCTACCACAATTCAAATATAGGAATTATAGTTTTTTACAATCATTTTGCCACCAATTTCAGAACCTTGATGTCATTTTTCAAAACTCTAGACACAAAAGTCAAAATAGTCATTATTTGTAACACAGGCTATCCGATGTTCAAAACTTTGCATATTGCGTATCTTTATATCTTTAAAGAAACTTTGCATTTGCATAAGCATTGGTTCAAAAAACTCATTTATTATGAAATGTCATAGGAACATTACATTAGATCATCCACACACAAGAGACCCATAGTTTCACTGTGTAGTTTTTAGTCCAGTCATTAAATATAGTTGTCCAAAACACATAATGCAGCTTTCATTATGATACTACACATTCATACATCATTGTAATAGACTAGAGAGAAAAGTACAGACACTGGAATCATTAAACAAAATTTGAAAATTATTGATGAAATAACTCACAACAGGTTTAAAAAAAACAAACAGTAGGCCTACAATAAAATGTCAACTGGAGTGTTCCTCACTGCTCTTCTATGTTTTTATCAACCCTGTCTTGTGGATATGGCCACAGGTTATCATCCTAATGGATGTTTTCATTAGCTAAACATCTTGGAAAAATCTTTTGTCATGGCAAATACAGGCCTGACATTGGTCTCCTCCTGTGATGGAGAAGAGTGACTTGTTTGTGAGGGTGTCTGTTGTGAACCTTCCACCTCCATGTGGAGAAAAACTCTTCAGTCTGTTACAGTAAGGAAAGAGGAGTATATGGGGATAAATACAAGGTGATAAACTGTGGATGGGCCTGAAACCATGATTGCTCTCATTGCCATCGCTAGGAATTCTGGGCCCACTGCACTGATTTTGCTATGGGGTCCCCTTAAAATCACATTCAGTGGGGTGGGATGGTCAGGCCCCCCAACGAACATTGTTCTGGGCCTCTCTCAACCTCTCCTCCATGTCATGGCCAGGTTAAAGCCTGCCTCATCCAAAAATATGAATGGTTTTAATCAGCTTTCAGCCTCTAAAAAGACATTTACTGTATTGTAGGAAAAACAAATACTGATAACATTGATACAGATTTTTTCACCCAGTAACAGGCATCTTGAAACTGATCATACCTGAACATACTCAGTCCTCAGTTGATTCACTTTCATAATCTAAACATTTAATATTGTTCATCATTTTCCATAAAAAACTATGCTTCAAGAGAAATGTAACAGTTATGTAGCATTTTGAGCAGTTGAATCAACTGGTAGTTAGAACATTGTAATGAAATGAATAAACACTCAATTCAGATGTAATGCGTGAGTTGTATTTTGAAATAGTAATACTCTGATGTTAAGTTGTGTCATTTTGAACCAGTGATTTTAGTTCAACGAACAAAAGATCTTTGGTTCATGTGTATTGTGTCCAAGCATTTGGAAAAAGTGTTAAGTGTTTTGAAAAATGTGCATTTTGTGAATTATTCGTCTAGAGTTTTGAAAAATGACATTAAGATTCTGTTGTTAGTGCAAAAATGATTGTAAAAAAAACAACAAAAAAAAAAAAACTGTAAAATGGAATTTCAAAGGTGTTGTCAAATGGTACACTCTCTCAGTGACACACACACACAAACAGTAATCAGCGACGTCTCATTCTAGATTCCTCCAAAGATGTCAGGAGAAAGTCCCAGTGGCATGAACACACTCGGTCCATATGGGCTGGACAGATGTCGGAGGGTGACACACCTATCATGTGGCCCCTAATTCTATTTCCACGGTGTCTCTGAAGCCAGAAGCACCTCTCATCACAGCGTACACCGATGCTCATTTTGTTCCCAACCTCCACCAGTGGCATCCTGACCACCTGCCACACCTGTGCCCTGTCATGAGTCTCCATAACAGCCAGAAGACCCTGATTTAATTGATCTCTGAAATCAGTATAAGAGTTTCCACGTAGGCTGAAATATTGTCCTGTTTGTAGAGCACCACGTACGATTATATTCACAAACAGTTTGGTTAGGAATACAAGTGCCAAATGCATTCCATCACCAACCCATATATGAGAGTGAGATCGCACTTAGAGATAGCATGATAGCCACTCTCCACTGTTTGCATACTTTGTATTGTTTGCATTTAAAGTCACTGTCGGTTAATTAAGATTTGAGAGATGAACAAGTGCTTTGTTAAGAATTATTTATTAAATAATGTCGTGTCAACTGCGATAACACTTTCCAGTGTTGCAGAAGCTGCCGTCTTTGATATGTACATTCGTCAGCGTCACTATGAGCACAGGCATTATTCGCAGCTATTGCAAGAATAGAGTGTTGCAGTAATGAGTTATAAAACCTGGAAACGTGTTCACATTTTTAAAATTCCGATTCTATCATTGTGAAGTCAGTGTTTTTTTTTGATTTTTGGTTAAATGCCTGATATTAGGTCTACGGCTAATACAAGGTCAAGAGATTTTCATGTATTATTCTACAATCATTACTGATGTATTCTATAAAATACATCAGTAATATCCAACTTTTTCAAGATTTTATGTCTCTTGAAAAGGCGGTTGCTAACAAGTGACTAAATGAGACTACAGAGGTTGTTGGTGATATTAATCATCATCACACTGAACAGAGTGTTTCATTTACTCACTAGTCCACCTTCACAGCTTCTTTGTGTTTATGATCACGCTTTTGCAAACTTGTATGACTTTTTTTCAGATTATAAATAAAGATTGAAAAGTTTGTTGGAAGCTTAGTGGTAGTGACATTGAAGTTATGGGACCATAGGGTAGTTAGGGTTAGCGTTTATAGCCTAACTTATACTGTAGCTCTTCACTTATGGCGATTTTATTTAGGCGTCAATGTTTTTCTTGAACAAAATATGTAAGAATCAAACTTTTTTTGGCCAGAGAGCATATTTTCTGCAATAATCCAAAAGCCAATGGAAAAACATATTGTCTTTTTGTTGAGGGAACCAGTGTATGCTGACTTCTGGGTTGGACTACGTAATTACGTCATCCATATAGCACTCTTGTTTTGTGGTTGTTCGTTTATTCAAACCATATTTGGTTCTGATCATTATCAGTTCAAACAATAACTGTGTGTTCAGAGCCTTTCCGTACTGGACTCCATTCAGTTTTGGAGACTGTTCAATGCTTTGGCTGTCCAAGGAATTTAGAAATGTAGCTTAGTGGTGTTAAAGCTCATTTGAAAAGCTGTCAAAGGGTGATTTTACTGTCAGTTTAAGATTCTACACATTGACAGGCAACTGCCAAAATCAACGCACAGATTAGAACACACCATTTGTTGTTGCGAGGAAGATTCAAAAAAACTAGCTGGCTGTTTACAAGATCCTTTCTGTCTTCTTTCATTATCTCCCCTCGAGCTGTAATGTTAAGGCACAGCGCTCAAGGTTTTGTATAAGGAGAATGAAATATTTCTTGGTTTCTTGTCCTTGGGCGTAGGTGTGTGTTGACAAGTAATTGTAGATTGTGAAGCGATGTTAAATTATTTAGAGATTGAACATTGTACTCACTAAAGGTCAGTTTGATACCAGAAGTCTCGTTCTGTAAAGTAGAATCAGTTGTCCTGTTTTCAGTTTATTTTCATGGAGTGCATGTTATCGTATGGCTGCACGCCTGGTGGTTTTACAAACAGAAAAGAAAAGAAAAATGGCTAATGTATTCTAAGCATCGCTGGTGCACTAATTGGGGCACTCTGGGAGTGGAGTTTGTGTTAGCAGGAAATAATAGCGTAATAATGCGTTAGCCAGACCCTGGGTAGAAGCCGCTTGTTCTTCGTTGGCTTGAGGAGCTTTACCAGCCTCCAAAGAGCCCTTCATCCACTCTCACACTCGACTCATTCATTCCAGCCATCCTCACCTCAATCCGGAAGGATCCATGGAGCATTCAGATTCATTCCCTCAGTCCTGGAGATCTCTTTCTGTGCTCTTTGGAAAGATGTTGAAGAGAGACATTCGCAACTGGTCATTTTCATGCAAATTCGCTGAATTTAGTGCTACAGATGCTTCTTTTGAGATGTCTGATTTTAGATGCCAATATATCGACTCACATGGACTAGTTTAGCAAATAATGAAAGTTTCTATCTTCCATGGAAAAAAAAATAGGCATTTTGAATTTAGTTATTGTTGCTTTTTAGCATGCAGTGGCATTGAATAGGGACTGAAGCTTTTAAGCTTCAAAAATTACTTCAAAAAAGTAGTCTGTATGCATTATGCGCTATAGAAGTTTTATGAGTTTTATTCAACATCTTTAACAGACCAAAGTTTAAATTGTTAATTATTGATGATCTTACCCTCCAGCGATGTGTTAACAGCTACAACCAAATCATTGAACTGAAGAACCAAATCGGTTTGATTTATGAACGAATCATTCAGGTTGATTCTGTGAACTGCAATAAATGATTAATTAAAAAGTTAATCTATGTATTTATATTTGTGTGTATGTATGTATTTGTTATGTTTATTGTTTTGGTTTTATATATTTGTTGTTTTATTTATAGTTTTATTCTGTTTTATTTATTCACTTTTTTATTGATTTATTTATTTATTGTTTTATTTTTTTTTTTGAGCTTGACAGCCTAGTCCCTCTTCACTTTGATTTCACTTCATTTCATCACTTTATATCGAAAACACTGTCCAGAAAAAAAAAAAAACATCATCTTTTGTGTTCCACAAAAGAAAAAAAGTCTTACAAGTTTGGAGAATAATATTGGCGAGTAATTTACATTTTCGTTTTTGTGTGAACTATTTCTTTAAGCCTCAAAATCACAGCATTTGCTGTCCCTTCTGACTAATTCCCAGCCTACGTGCCCTTTACTTCCCTCCCAGGGGTATGGAAAGTTTCCAGCCTTTGGCACTCTTTCCTTTTTGATAAATGTCTCCCTGGGCACTCCTGATCGGGTAAACAGGCCCGGGTTCCATATTTATGAAGCCACCACTTCAAGATTGTCATCAATAATGAGCGGCTACAACCAACCTTTCCATCATTACATGAAAAAATAAAATGCGTGTCTGAACACGAGCACACAGAAAGGACTGTAATGAGACAAAGCACTGGGATCCTCTGGGAACCTGAGACACATCGCCTGGGTTTGATTGACATGATGTTTGCTGGCATCTCGCTGTCCTTTAAACAAATTCAACAGATGGTCTCAATGAGGTCAAACACAGCACTGATTTAGACTCTACATGGCCGTGTTTTCCTTTCCAATTAAATTCAACATCAAAACACAAGCTTAAGTGTTGTTTTTCAGTGCAGATTAGAGGACTACAGAAGGAGGAAAGGAGTGGAGACAGCAGTGAAAGAGATCTCCTTGGAGATTGAGAGAGCTTTTCTCGGAGAGTATAGGTGGAGGAGTTCTCCCAAGCCAAAGAGGAGTGCCTTAAACTGGAGCACTTATTTGCTTGGGATGAGAGGTACATTATAGAATGAATACGCCTACAAAAACATTCTTCTGCCAGCACAAACAAACACACAATGCTTCATCTGAGACGCAGTAGATCTGTATTGGTTAAATAAATGTTACAGGTAATTACTATGTCCTTTACCACAGAAAATTGTTTTTAACTTGTCTGTTCTTTTTGTCTGACTTTTTCAGTTGTTTTTTGTTTTGATTTCATCTTTTTTGCTATCATTTTGAATAGTTTTATCAGTATTTCATTTTTCTTTTTTTTTTTCTTAGATAGATAGATAGATAGATAGATAGATAGATAGATAGATAGATATGTGAGATTTTTGTGTGTAGTATTGTTATTTTATCTCACTTTTGTGATTTGGTTTTGGAAACTTTCAGAATTGTTGTATGTAAACAGGGCAATGCAATAAATACACAATGTAGTCATAACACATAACTTTATGCTATACTTTATTATAAAGTATAGTCACTATATATATATATATATATATGTATGGTATATATATATATATAGGTATTGATAGAATAATAAAATCTCTTACTAACCCTGTCTGGCAACATTCCAGCCAATATTTTAACTCCTATCTTTTAATCTTTTTTTTTTTCTTCTTCTTCTTTTTTTCCATTTAAGGTACATTGAAACCTTGGTCATGACCCCATTCACATCAGTTGAAACTGCTTTACTGTAACCACAGTTAAAATAAATAAATAGAACTGAAGGACAAATCGAAATTATTTTCTGTGGTAAACAACATTTAAGCAAACAAAGTAGTTTGTTTACTCTAACTCTCTCTCTCTCTCCCACTTCTTTCAGACATAAAAGATGAGTATATCTTCTGCACCTCAGACTGAACTCCACTATTTCTTCTACTTTCTCCCTCTCTAGTTAATAATCCTAGGATATAGATCATTGTTTTTGTTGTATGTCTCTGCAGAGAGGTGTAGGGAGCGTCTTTATTGCCTGAAGGATGACAGGAGTCATAAAACCAGATTCACACAGGAATTTAACAAGTCAATAGTGTTCATTAAAATTAATGAACAGCAAAGCTTTGGCACCAGATGCCAGCTTCTCAAAGTCCTCTGTGGTCACAGAACGCGACTCAACCATCCATGGTTTTCCCCTAAAGCAAGGACAAAGCAAACACAAGATGTAATTTGACTTTGAGGGGACTGGCACCAACTCCCTGCTTCTTTCTCATGGTAATTTACAATCTCAGTCATCAGCTAAATATTAGCATTTGGCATCTCTAGGTACGCATACATTAAGAGGAAACTGTGTTTGTCGAAGTGCTATAAAGACATGCTGTAGACACTGATGGAGGTTTTGCTGGATGTACTAGAAATCAATAAACTCTAGCAGACCTGTTTAGGGTCTCATCCTGGTAGATCAGCCAGGCTTTGTCAGTGTCATCTTGCATGGTGTTGACCAATGGGACTCAAGCCGGTAATGTGACTCTAACTACATTGGCCAATGACATGGTCCACCAGAGAAAAGCATGAACTTGAGCACAGTTTAATTAAAATCCCAAACAAATGATGTTGTCAGAGATTGGACGTAATCCCATTTAATGAGAAAAAGTGGCCAGAGCTGGATTAGGATTGAGTGTGTGTGGTTGTAAAACAGTGAGAATTTATTTAGTACTGTTATATCACATCTCATAAGTTGATGTATTTCCTGTTGAAGCAGGGTTGTCCCTTTATTTTTGAGCAGCCAACAGGCATTAGTTACCTACTTCACAGCCATTAACCATGATTTGCTTGTCATTTGCAGGAAGCATTTACACTCTAAGGAAAAAGGTACTAAAAAAAAATGCTCCCTTTAGGGCAGAGGTCATCAAACTTGATCCTGGAGGGCCGGTGTCCTGCAGAGTTTAGCTCCAACTTGCCTCAACACACCTGCCTGGAAGTTTCAAGGATACCTTGTAAGACATTGATTAGCTGCTTCAGGTGTGTTTGATTAGGGTTGGAACTAAACTCTGCAGGGACACCGGCCCTCCAGGACCGAACTTGGTGACCCCTGCTTTAGGGATAAATAAGGTACAAAGGTGTAACATTTGAAAGGAAACCACCCCAGTGACAGCTTTTGTACTTTTTTTTCCTGAGTGTAGGGGCAGGACATTCTTGATGTAGAGAGTTTCTGATTGGACTAAAATATGTGTAGTGCAGGATGAGTCATAAGTATTTTAGCTCAGTTTTGCCAGAAGAGACAGATGGTAAAGTTTAAAAGTTTATATCTTCTAAAAGGTAATCTGGTAAATAATTAAAATGAAAATGTGTTTATAAGCTCTGAAGTGCTTCAGTTCTGGTTTAATAAAATTTAATTTAATTTAATTTAATTTATTATTTAGTTTTATTTTTTTATTCATAACCATTTATAACATTATACATTTATAACCATGGATAACATTTAATTTAATTTAATTTAATTTAATTTATTTTAATTTAATTTAATTTAATTTAAAATGTAATGTCATTTAATTTATTTTATTTTATTTTATTTTTTTATAAGTATAACTCTAACATGTTATTGTGAGATTCCAATGGCAAATTCTGAAAGTCATTGTAGTAACTCTTGTAATGAAATCTAAGGCCCAAATGCAATCATCCTTCCAATAGAAAAAAAGAGAAAAAATCACCCACATATATAATAGTTTATCTCCGTTACAACCTTATTCGTTTTTCAGTGCAGATATTGTAAGCTTACTTCCTCAAAATCTCATTGTTTAATTCATATGTGAGCATTGATTTAATCAAGGTTAAGGTGCTCAACTAATAAGTCTTTCGTCTGTTTTCTTTTTAATATTAAGGGCAAATTTTCTTTTCACACTTGAAACAAGGACATATCTTTTCTTCAGATGTGTGAGTATAATGAAAGCTGTGATTGTAGTTCCATTCACGTGAGAAATATAAGGGAAAGCAGATACCATGAGACTCAATTAATTTAAAACTATGTCTCACACTTAAAGATGCCCTCGACAAGTCGACAAGTTCTCTGCTGATATAAATGATACTTGAACACCCAACAGCAACATAGGTGACTATCATCTGTGTGGAACCGAGCCGATCTCGAAACTACGAGTGATTACAGAAGTTTGTGGTTAGGAGTTGAGAGGACAATTGTCACGGTGTGTGAGGGTTTAACGCACTCGGTTAGTGGGTGGAGAGTCTCTATTGATCCCTGCAGCTCATCAAGATGATTTTTATTGAACAGCTAAATAAAACAGAAGAGTGGGCTTGTCAAGTCTCTCTTCACACTGTCTGTTCTGAGTGTGAAAAGAGGCATGCATCTTTCCTTCCTTGCCCACTCTCTGCAGGGGCATGCACTGGTCGAAAAAGACATTTAAGACCTGTGGAATATGTAAAACTCAATAGCCTGCGGTTTTTGAAAGCGCTAAATAGAGCACATCATGGATTGATTCATGCTGAGCTGTTTTCACTGTGCCCTTTTCACTCCTTTGAAATTTCTTATAAATTTTTTAACGCTGCCCTTTTGATTGAGCAGCCTTGGCGGGGGCGGGGGGGGGGATTGTTCTACACTCTTTTCTCCATACGTCTTGTCGGATCTAGTCGACCACCAATAGTTTTTTTTTTTTTTTCATCATTTTCACCTGTTGATTGCAGTTTCAGCTGGTTTTGCTTCAAAATTCAGCTGGGTTAATGTGTTAAAGTGTAAAATTAATGTTAACTTATTAAATTAAGTTTGTTAATCTTCAACATGTTAATTTTTACACATTTACAAGGTTTGAAAATATTGCTTTCATTTAACTTTCTATTTACAGTTTGAAGCCATCCATAAACCATTATGGTTAAACAAATACATTATTTTAAAATGTTTCTATAAAGTTTGGAGTATTTTTATTGGAATAATTTATTTAATCAAAAATAAATACAGTAAACAGTATTTTACAATTTTAAATAATTGATTTCAATTTTAATATATTTTGAGATGTAATTTGTTTTGTTTGGTAAAACTGAATTTTCAGCACCCATTACTACAGTCTTCAGTGTCACATGCATTAAATATGCTGGTTTGTGGTCATTTAATTCAATTTAATTGAATTTAATTGAATTTAATTTTTAATTAATTTAATATTTTTTAAAAATTTAATTTAATTTAATATTTAATTTAATATTTAATTTAATTTAATTTAATCTAATCACCACCAAATCAATTAATTTTCATTTGAATATTTTCCATGTTATTTCTTAGATTGTATTTAATTTAAATTGTTTACCTTTAAATGTAAGGATTCTAATTTTATGTGTTTTTATCATGGAAAAAAAAAAAAAATATAT